>CAJUYH010003698.1:0-30862 GCA_910591685.1 Galerucella tenella | reverse complement strand
CAAAAGGTATTATTGACCCTTGGTTATAGGGAAAAAATTCCATGTTTGCATGAACAAACAAGGTAATAACGATATTTCTCTGCCTGATCTAAATTCTTTAAAAATAAAATTGATTAGCATTAATACTTACTTGATAAAGTCTGTGACGAAAACTCATCCATCATTTGTTTTAACTCCCGAAATTTTCTTTTTATAGAACGGTACTTTGTTGCAGAAACCTTACCCATTGTATCGAACGCACGGAAATTCACCGAAGAAGCACCGAAGTAGCACTTAAAAACGAAATGACTGGAATTCGACAGTGGGTCGGGGGCCAGGGGTCGGAGGTCGTTTAGCTATGGGTAGTTGTTTATCTCCATTTTTGGCTAACCTGTTTATGAATAATTTGGAAGTTAATCACATAGTTAATGAAAATAATAGTGAAATATTACATTGGTTCAGATATGTAGATGATTGTCTTGTTTTTATTAATGGTAATTCAGATACAGCTAATAATCTTTTGAATAAAATAAACTTAATTTATCCCAATATCACTTTCACTTTAGAGATTGTATCCGAAAGTAAAATAAATTTTTCAGACCTCACCATTAGCAAATCAGATGAATTAGAATATAGCATATATAGGACACCCAGAGATGCATCAAGTCAAACTAGTTTGATTTTACTCAACAAACTTGACTTGACTTGAAAATCAAACTATTTATGTAAAAAAGTTTGACTTGAATCGATTTCTGTATCTTTATGTTTGACTTGAAATCAAACTTCTCCAAACAGTTTGAATATTATATTGCGCAACGTGTTGACTTCCAATTCTAATAACAGAGCGTACCGTCTACCTCCTACCCCTACCCTACAGTCAGTGTGTTCGAAAAAAAGTCTGATGAAGTTACTGATTTTGATATAGACTTGCTTGGACTTTTTCAATCATCTCCAAAAATAAATAGAAACGAAAATTCATGGAGATACGAAATCGACAAATACGCAGCTGAATCACGAGCAGACAGTGCCGAGGACATATTAAAGTGGTGGAAACGGCACGAAACTGCATTTCCCACTTTATCAAAAATGGCGAGAGACTTTCTAGCCACCCCAGAAACATCAGCCTGCATAGAACGCTAGTTTTCGAGAGCTTCTTTAACAGTCACAAAAAAACGAAACCGATTGAATGACCAGTCTATTAGAACATTAATGTGTTTAAATTCGTGGCTTCAACAAGAATCCTTAACAAATATCACACAAGGATCGCAGGAAGAGGTCACTATGTAATATATTGTTGCTTTCACTTGATTTTTAAGAACTCTACTTTTCACAAAGAATTTTGAGGTGACAAATTCGAGTTGATCAAAAATTTTTTTTGAAATAATGTATTTTCTTTTTGTTTGGAATAATGTATTTTCATTTTATTTAAAATAATTGTATTTGTTGTACCTACTTACTATATTTAACATAAATATTTTACCGATTCAAGGTATATCTACTAAATAAATTATTTTTCAAACTCTCTCAAACTAGTTTGACAAACAGTTTGAATTTTCAAACCTGTAACCATTGTCCAGTTTGATTTGACTTGAATTTTTTATCTGAAAGATTGACTTGAGTTTGACTTAATTTCATATCAAACTCAAGTCAATCTCAAAAATTCAAGTCAAACTTGTGCAACTCTAAGGACACCTACACAAACAGACCATGTCATTCCATATTTCTCAAATCACCCTCATCAACATAAAATGGCAGCTTTTTATTGTTACATTCATAGACTTCTCAATGTCCCACTTTCACACTTGAACTATAATAATGAGTTGAATATTATTAAACAGATTGCTTGTAATAATGGTTATAATCCTAACAAAAAATTATTTTATTAATTTTATTACTAGTTAATCCTGACAACGGTAGCTGGAGCGCTACCGAAACGTCGAAATAAAAAATAAAAAACATTATTGTGGTTTGATTCCCAAAAGAATAAGTAATGCCACAAGGAACTTACAGAAGATAATTAATAGGTTAATTCAGAAAATCAAAAAGAAAAGAGAACAAAACTTATCCTTCTGAAGAGAAATCTTTTAGATATTTAGTTTTACCTTTTCTGAATGAAAACATGTTTCAAAATTGTTTAATAATAAATTAATAGATACAAGGCTTTCTTTTAAGAACACTAATAATTTGAGTAAACATTTGGTTAATTCAAAAGATAAAATTAATAAATTATCAAAAATTGGTATTTACAAACTTGAATGTAATGATTGTGAAGCTTTATATATAGGTAGAACTTGTAGACCTTTAAAAGTTCGAACAGGTGAACATTTGAGTAGATGTGATAATTCAGCTTTTGGTCATCATTTAAAATTTAATAAACATAATTTCAGTCCTAATCGTAATTCAATAATTTTAAAAGAAGTTGATTCCAAAAATTTTAACAGGTTGAATTTTCTAGAAGCTTTACAAATTAATAAGGAATTGCAAAACAATGATCTTTGGTTGAATAAGCAAGTACAATTAAATAGATCTTATGTTCCTTTGCATAGACGTTTAATAGATTAAATAGTATATACATAAAAGTTCTCTCTATGATGGATTTCATATTTGTCAACAACATTATCAGATTGATACCATACAGTTTAGTTATTGATCATCAATTCTAAATTTTCCATATTTTTAAATTACTAAATTCATGATTTGTATTTGTTTTTTTTTTTGATATTTCTGAACTCTTGTTGGGTTGTTTGTTTGAATTAGATTTGGTGATGGGTTCTCATTAGACCCTTAATCTTTTTATGGTTTATAGATGATTTGATTAATTGGTTCTCATTAGACTCTAAATCAGATTTTTCTTAATGAAAATGACATACCTACATTGGTTTTGGGATATCATTAGATACATAATTCAACTGATTTGTATTTAAATGTGTTTGTGTTATTAATAATTGCTGGAATTTGATTTTACATACTTCATTCTTTGAATGGTTATTGTGTTTGGAGTTTCATCTGACTATTGATTGGTTATCTATTTTAATTAGATTTGTGAACGGGTTCTCATTAGACCCATAATCTTTTTTGTTTTGGAATCAGATTTGAATAATACGTTGTCATTAGACTTTAAAATCAAATCTGTTTTCTTTGTTTAGATGACTGATTTTTGGTTTTGAGGGGCTACCAGATTACAAGTTTTATTCATTAAAATTTGTTATTTGAAATTATGCTCAGACAATTACTTTCATTGATTTACACAAATATTTTATAATTTTCAAATCAATTTATTTGCTTTTGGAATCTCTCTTGACCCATTTGTGAGTTTTCTATTTTGAATTAGATTTAGCAATGGATTCTCATTAGACCCTTAATCTTCTTCGGCTTCTTATGATTTGATGGGTTCTCATTAGACCTTAATATATCAAATTTATTTATAATTTACTTAGGAAATTCACATATTTGGTTTTGGGACATTACCAGATCAAAAAAATTTTTACAATAATTTTACTTTATGCTCATGTTGGATATCTTGAGTTCTGTGTCCACTTGAATTGTCATTTGTCATTTGTTAGTTTTAAATTGAAGTAGTGTCACTTCGTCTTCCGGTCCACTAACACGTGTTCGTGTAGTGGCTGAAGAATTTAATTGAAATTAAAAATATTCATAATATGAAGACAGTTTAACCCCAATCAGGGGATAATTTTGAAAAATTTTAAATTCAATGTAATTTTAACATTGTGACGTTAATGTATTGTAGACATTTGACTAGGTTTCATGTTTCATATCTGACGAGTAAGTAATTCTTTACTAATTTTCAAAAAATTTCCAACGATTATTGCTTACCTGCAGGTATGGCACTGATGATGGCCTAATAGCCGAAAGCCATCTCTTTCTGATACATAACTCTCTCTAGCTGGTTTAAAACAGACTCCACCCTCGGCCAAAAAATTTCCCTCTCTTCTAAGAACATTGAATAGGTCTCTTCTTTTTTTACTTTTGATTGGCATTGCCAAGATTCTTGCTACTTCCAATTTGTTTGAATGGTTTCTTATGACATGGCGACCAAAGTTTAGAACCTTAGTTTTGCAATAATGACAATGATCTGGTTTCCTCTTATACGGCTTTTAATCAGTAACGATATCAGTACAACTTAAAAAACTCGGAAAATTCGAATTGTGATCGTTTTCTTCGACTCTAAATGCGGCTTCATTTATATTTTCAATAGGTTGTGATCGTTTTCTTCGACTCTATTAGACTAAATAAATGCGGCTTCATTTATATTTTCAATAGGTGTTTTATTCTGACTGAAGTTTCTATTGATCTGAAGTTTCTTTATCTTCTTCTGAGTTGGATTTTCATAATCATTAGAACAGCTATCCTGGTAAAGAAATAATACATGAAATATGTGGGACAATTATGTAATAACTTTACGATCATTTCGAAAACTATAAGATTGCTGTTGTTTACCAAAAATGTATCCGATTTTTTGAAGTCCCAAAGCGAAAGGCAGCATGAAAGGAGAACAAAATTAATCATAATTTTGAAAATGAGAATGCCTATGCTAGTAAAATATTCATTACAAAAATTTGCCATTTCTTCATTATTGCTATAGAAAATTCCTCCATTATATCGATATCTATTATACTTTCTCCAGACTTATTATTTGTTGCTTCAGAAATTACTCGATATATTTTTTTCATGTTATTTTTTGACTTTGTATTATTAATGTTTCATAGTAGTTGTGTTTACATTTTTCAAGATTATTCAGTCTATTCCTATAATCTTTTAAACTTAGCGAAGAATTACTACATAATCGTTTTTTTAATGTATCTCTTGTGATAATGGACCTTGTAAGGTCTTCCGTAATCCAAGGTTTCATTTTCTCATTTCCTCATAAAATATTACTACCCCGTCATTTTTGTTGAAATCAGCATTGTTATAATATGTTATAACACTCGGAATATTAATTTGCTGCAGTGTATCTAATCTAAACATTCACTTAAAATAACAATATCATTATGCATATTATACGTTGACAAAGTAACTAAAAGTTCATCAAAATTTTTTTATACTTCTGATATCGAGATGAAAGATACTAAAATACTATTGGCGTTGTACTTGCTGTTTGGAGGATCGATGTATCCACCAAGATTTCTCCCTACAAGTTCCAGGTCTTCTAGTACAGCATCTTCGTCTACTAGGACCATTCTGGGGTATAGGTAGCTTTTCTTCGAAGAATTAGTTTTTGGTGCTCCAAACTAGGACAAAGCTAATCACTGGCAATGTTGAGTATTGTATGTCGTTTTATATTTTTCATTGGAAGTAACACAGTTTATACAACATTTCGTTTGTTTTGGGCAATTATTTTCTTCATGTTCCTTCTTACCAATTGGGCAAGCTAGTCTATTGCGGCAATCATTTATTCTATGGTATAAACCTTGACATTTAAAACATCTTGGCACATCTAGATCTTCATAAATTGGCAGTCTTTCCCATCCGAAGCAAAGTTTTTTTTTTCACCATGAATTGTTGAAAGGCTGTTGCGGAACAAACAAAATAAATTGTACAACTACCTTTTCTTGTTTTCCTGATGTATGTTGTTTTAATATTATCTTCTATGTCATTTTGTTCAATAATGCTTTTATATATTTCGTCAGTAGACATATTCTGTGTGAAATTTACAATTTTAATTCAGGGTTGTCTCATTTTTGTCGTTAAAGTCCCTTTTACTATAAAGTGAGGTTCTACGTCACTTTAGAACTACCTTAACCTATAAAAACTTTTTGTTTTGACATCCATGTGTTTTGGAATAACAAAAGTACTGGAATATTTAAAAAAAGTGTATTGGACACGACAGATTCAGATATCTCAACTGACTCCATGATGACCACAAGCTCGGATGAAGAAGAAAACATAGTATTTCAATAACATATTTATATTATTAAATTATTGAGAGCAATGATAATTCTTCCTGTTTAGTGAAGTTTGACCCCCTTAAACGCTTATTCGCAACGTTTTGAGGAACTTTTGGTACACTCATTGCACTGGATTGCATTTTAATCGTTGCTTATATTTTTTAAGTAGGGAACAACAATATAAACGTTACAAGTTTTCACTCCAAAAAATTACAGAAGTTGAAACGTGAAGAAAGCCAGCAGGTTTACCATTATGCAGCACAAAAAGTGAAAACCTAACTTCACAAAGTAACCAAACAAGGTGATTATGAAAAAAAGATGACTAAAGAGTTCTTACGGCCGATTTCATAAAGAAACATAAAGGATACTTGAAGTTTAAAGGATACTTTAATACTAATTATTGATTTCATAACCAATTTAAAGTGTACTTTTACCTTAAAGTACACTTTCACAACAGTTTCAGATTTTATGGGAGTATCTAGAAGTTCAGCTAGCAGGATTATCAGGAAGGTGTCTATTGCTTTTGCCTCAATAGCCCGACAACACATTCGCATGTATGAAAATAATCGAGAAATGGAAGAAACAGTCGAAAAATTTTATGGAATAGCTTCATTTCCCAAAACCATTGGAGCAATTGATTGCACATTAGATAAAATTGATTTTCCTGGTGAACATGATGCAGAAATATTCAGATGTAGAAAATCTTATTTTGCAATAAATGTCCAGACAGTAAGCGATGCTAAATTGAAAATAAGAGACATTATTGCTAGATGGCCAGGATCAGTGCATGACCAAACAATATTTAATAATAGCAGCTTGAAGCAAAAATTTGAAAATGGTGTATTCGGTCAGTATATGCTAATTGGTGACAGTGGATATTCTCTAAATCCATATCTTATGACTAAGTTACAACAAACTAGAACACCTGCCGAAAACTTATACAACGAGTTTATAATAAGGACGCGAAATGTTGTAGAGCGTCAATACGGTTTATGGAAAAGACGATTTCCCATTTTGAGGTTTGGCATGAGATTAAAACTAGAAACCACAATGGCAGTAATAGTCGCAACTGCAGTTCTTCAAAACATTGCCATTGATATGAATGATAACTTTACTGAAGAAGATGAAATAGAAGAAGACAATGAGGATATATTACCCCCCATGGAAAATAATCCAAATATTGCAGAAAACATTAGGAATTCAATCATTAATGAACATTTTGCTAGATTGTAAATATTAATAATAGTTAATTAAAAATCACAGTTTTATGATATATTTTCTTTATTCAATTGTTTTTGTTTTAATTTGATTTCTAAATCCAACAAAATCATCTTTTTCGAATGTTCTTCTTCTTCTCTCTCCATTTTTCTTGATCTTTCCATTTCCTCTGCTTCAACTGTTTTTTCAAGAAGCTCCTCCTTCCTTTTCTAATATTCTTGTTTTGCCGAATATATTGGATTGGTGGTAGCAGGGTGTAGCTTTCCATTGGCTTTCCTTTTCAAATTATTTGGTACATAGCTACTCCAATCAAATTTTTTCTTTATTTCCGGGTTCTGAGAACAGACAATAATTATATAATAAAAATTAAAACTGTACCACACACAATTTAAAACTCACTGTTTTACTAGACATGCTACCTGAGGGTAACAATGATCTAGAAGGTGTTACTTGATTCTCCTCCAATATAGTCTTCTCCGTACGTCCACGCAGTATCTCCTAAAAGCCAGTTATTTAAGTACATTAATATATTGGAAATTTGACCCTAGCCATTATTTACCTAGGTGGAGTAAATAATAGGAATTGCTCAGATTGATTGAGTGAAAAAAATATTCAACTTACAGATTGCGTAGGAATCTCTGACATTTCATCTTCGGCTTCTCCTGATGCTATCATTATCATTTCTGAATCCTGTAATGAAATATTCAGAATATTTATTATTCTACAAGTAAGTTTCATAGGAAAAAAATAACAAATTTCTCTAGACAACCATAAACAGGTTACAGATATATCATCATTTATAAAACGGTATTTTTACTTGAAGATATTCTGTTGGAAGTTAAGTCTTTAAAATTGAGGATGCATCCATTCCATGATCCTATAATATCATAAACAATTATTATTTAATTTTGTTGCCTTACAAATAAAGATGAAATCTTCAGAGAAACAATATTTTTAACCATTAAACAAATTAAGTTTGGCACTTGTTGAAACAAAATGATTTGGATAATAAATAAAATGTAATTACATTAATGAAATCACTATCCAAGCTATTATTTAATCCCACCACCGTTTTCATGTTGATTACATTTAGGGTTGCTTCTGTAATAGGATCTAAATCAGTTTTTATTGCGGGACCACCACCTGTTCCTGTTATGTACAATTTTTGTTTTGCCATATCTCTTCTTGCTTTTGTTTTTAAATTATCAAATTTTGACTTTATCTGGGATATACTTCTAGCTTCTAAATTTCTAGAGTTAAAGCTGGAGAGAACTTTGCGCCAAGCTTCTTCCTAAAACCATATTTTAATTTATAGTGAGGTATCTAACTACATAAACTACACCCTTGATGGGGTAAAAAGAGGGTTATGATTATATATATATATATATATAAGCTTTTATTCTACAATAAATAAAATACATACAAAAAATTTGTGTTAATTGTAATACCTTCATACCTTCTCTGCATTACTAACTTTATTAGTAGTGTTGCATTCTGAGATATGAATGAATGAATGAATGTTTATTGATACAAGTAACATACAGTAAATACAACACAATATAATACAATAAACATTAAAGAACCCACAGAAGATGTTGAGAGCCTCAACAACTTGTACGTGGTATCACAAAATTACATATCTACAATAAAAAATAAATTTAATACAATACGCACATTATTCTATCACCTAAGGTGTGCTTAAATATAAGAACAATTAAAATACAATTAAAATATCGAAAAGTCAAAACTTTGATATGTTGAAAGATACCAGAAAACAATAAAAATAAAATAAAGGTAAATTTGTATTGAAGAAAAAAGACAGTATCATTCAATTATAATTCACCAAAACTTATTACAGCAATCCAACCAAAAGATGTGTGCTTTTGTGCAGTTTTGTTTGTGATTATTATCATTTCCATTATTGGATCTCAATCAACTCACGAGTCTCTTTCCTAGATTTACTTTTGATATGTGTTATAAACCTGTTTTTAAATTTTCTTATAGTATTCTCAATTTTTACATCTTCTGGTAGGCTGTTATAAAACTTTATTCCCAGGTATGAACAACTCCTTTGTCCGATATTTTTCTTCATAGCAGGTGCAACATATTTTTGCCTATTTCTTGTTTCATAAGTATGGATGTTTTTTTGTAGTTTGTATTTGTTCGAGTATTGCCATATGTTGACCTGCATATAAAATAACTGTCGAATGTCAAGTAACTTTGTTTCGGAAAACAGTAGATCCGTGGGATATCTACGATGTTTGTTCAAGAGGATTCTTAAAAATTTATTTTGGGACACTTGTAACATATTACAATATGTTTTTGAAACACCACCCCAACCCATGATACCATATCTCAAATGTGATTCAACAAGACTCTGATACACTATGATTTTTTCTCTTGGATTCAGATATTCTACTATTTTTTTATATCTATACAGTATGCATCTTAGTCTTTGTATCAGATAGTCCACATGGATATTCCATTTTAAACAACAATCCAACATAATTTCTAAATATTTTATTTTATTTGTGGGCCTTATAGCGAATGAATTGTGAATGATTTTATCATAGTCCGGAACTGAAGCTTTAAAACTACTGAATGGTAAGTAAAATGTCTTTTTAAAATTGATTGATAAAAGTCTATTATCTAGCCAGGATTTTATTTTTGTGAAATCATTTTCAATTTTCAGTTTCAGGTTATACCAATTTGTGTCTTTGTATATTACCACCGTATCATCGGCAAAGCTGATTATTTGGCCATCCTTCTCCAGTAAAAATAGATTATTTAAATAAATAGTAATGTTTAATGCTCAGTAGTGCTTAAATTTTTCAATTTCCTGGATTAATTTCAATTCTTCTTCGCTAGAAAAGTTTGAAGAGCTCACTTTCTTATTATTTTTTGAAATTTCCATTTTTCTCTAAATAAATCGCTTCCGTAAATAATAGACACGCCACAAGTTAACAAAACTCAACCTCATTTATTTAGACAGGAATGAAAAAAAACGAGCCAAATATGACAGGTCTTTCTATTTCATGTCAAAATCCATGAATTCCAGGTTAACCAACACTTCAAAAATTACTTAAATGATACTTTATGGAAAGGACACTTTAATATTCATTATGGCACCAAACAACGGCAACAACTACTTTAAAGGGGACTTTAGTGTAAAGTCTCCTTTCGGTAAAGTGGACTTTAGTTATTCATTATGAAATCGGCCGTTAAAGTAACTTTAACTAAAGTGACTTTAAGGAGTTTATTATTAAAAATAACCCTTAAATCAGAGAGAGTTTACTGTTTGCGTCATGTGATATTTGTAAAGCTTTTGTTATTTATCATAAAATATATATCACATTGACATTGTTCTACAAAGTCTGTCTGACAACCAACTGACATACGCCACATGTCAAAACATATAAATTTCAACTCCAACTTACCCCCCATACTCCAACTTCTCTGGGAACCCAGCCGATCTGGCCGATCTATCAAAATCAGCTGTTCTGGAATGGTCTATTCTAGAAGCTTGTGCGAAAATTCTACAGCAGTCAAGTGAGAGATATTATACAAGATGCTAAATCAAACGCGATATTGATCATAAGGAAGCAGATACCATCGTGTATGATTGGTTGCATAATTTTGTGAGTATGTAATACGGAAATACACTAGTATGCATTCATCCTTTTCCCTTTCCAAATCTAAAGGTGGATGCATGCAAGAAAAAATTCAAATTAAAATTAATTTAAATCTAAAACTAAGAAGATAAAACCATGTAATGTAATGTAGATGTTCATGGAAGAAACTAAAAAATTAAGATTTAAATTAAAACTGAAAAAAATGGCCAACTTTCAACTAAGAAATTAATTTCTTCCATGTATTCAACATAACGCATGCGTCAAGCCCTGACCACAGATTACCCACTGGTGATTCATGTTAAGCTATTGTTTATATGAACTTGTATTACATGTTTGAAGATATTTTCATAGTTTATAACAATATTGTTTGTAAACAAGTTGGTTTAGTTTCAATATTTTATCTTCAGCAATCTGACATATCGATTACTATTGGAAGATTTGACAAATGATTGAAAATAGTGCGCATGCTCGGTTGATTTATTGATTTCTCAATTTATGTTGCATGACCAGCTGACTATTCTTAGTTTAAATTTAATCTCAATCCTAAATTAGTTCTAGTTTAGTTGATGTTGCATGAATCCACCTTATGTACCGCGCACATTAAGTTATTTAAAAAGGGGAATGGTGAATGCATACAGCTTATTTCCATATTACATACCCGCAAAAATATGCAACTTATCATACACGATGGTATATGTTTTCTCATTGATCGATGCTGCGTTTGATTTAGCCTCTTGTAGTTTTGTAGATATGAAGTTAACAAGTTAACCTTAAATTATTACGATTAACAGTTGTTTTGTTCTTGATATCAGGAGTTGTTTTTTCAAACTGTAATGTTCTCTATCTTTCATGATATCATGATGCTTCATGCCTTGTCAAAGCATATGATAGGTTATAAACTGATAAATAACGCTGTAGTTATATTATTACAGCTAATGCATATTCAATTTATTTGAGTCTTACCTTTATCTAGCGCTTTACCTTTGTCTTTTGTGGTAATCGTAATCGGAGTATACATTTCTGCAAGGAAATTGGAATCAGGTAATTTCACAGGACATTGTATATTTGCATCGCATATTTTAATTTCTATTTCTGTTGTAGATAATATATCATTTCAACAGCAGTATATCGCAGAAATATTGAATAAACAATTGCAAAGAGACAATAGAATATGGATGTCATTTGGATAACTTCCAAAAATCAAACCCTCCATGAACAGGAAGCTACAGCTTTCTTTATGTCTCTTCGAGAGAAATATAATGGAGAATTTATGGACAAGAAAACCAGTAAACATATTATATGGTTCAAAATAGTTGAAGAAATAAATCATCATAATTTGTATGTAGGACAAGGAATAGATGGAAGAGATAGATGTTGGTAAAAATTTGCTAATCTGCAAGCAAGTTATATTAGGTATGTTGATAAAAAAGTATAAGCTGATGGAAGAAAAGTAGTAAAACCTCCTCTTTATGATTAATTACATGATATATTAGGTTAATCCAGTACTTATCATAGATTCCATTGAAAACCTGACAACTCCGACAAATATTTCTAAACCAATTCCCAAGTAGGTACCTCATCAAAGAGTAACAGATTTACAAATGTGAAAAGTGCAATAAAACCTGACCGGCATCAATTGTTGAGTGAATTATCTGATCAAAATAAATAAAGAAAACGTTGAATTGAATGAAAGAAATTTTAAAGGAATCATTTCATGAACAGTGAGAGTGAAAAAAGACATGAAGAAGTTATGGCTCTAATAAGATCAATGAAAAAGAGAAAAAGAAGTCACAGTGATAGCGATTGACTCTATATTTAAATGATAAATTATATATTACTATTGTGTTGTTGTGTAAGCCTAAGAATATTTATTTATTTATTGTTCTGAACTTTATTTTTCTCTATAATAATGTATTGTTTGAGTTTAAGTTTTCAGGAATTATTCTCTTTTGTTTTCACAGTAATATATAAATCCTTAACCAATTTACATTCTGATTATTACAATGGTAATATACCTAATTCTTTAGGTGATAACTAAGAATGAGAGGAGGAGCAATAACAAAGTGAACATTGTTAGGAGCTCTCAGAACAAAACCAATGGGAAGTAGTAGTAGCAGTTCAACTGAATAGACGTGTTCTTTATCGCTCTGCAAATGAAGTTGTTTTCTACGATTGATTTATGTCGTGAAGATGTTAAGAAAAAAAGCAAATTAATAGTCAATGTGAAAAGTGTTTAAACAAGTTTTTCCTTCAGTTCTATAGACAAATTACCGGCATCGATTCAAAATAACAGTAAAAATGAAATACGAAGAGCTGTCAATAAGGAATTGACTGAAATGGAAAACGCTTTTAAACCAAAAATTGCAGTTCTCCGTACGCCTCCATTTGAGCAAAAAAGAAAAAACCAATCAAACGGATGCAGGAAATAAAAGAAGTAGATCAGGAAATGACACGCCAGAGTCAGAACAGGTAAAAAAGAAACAATGCGATAGAATTGAAATACAGACAAATATTTACGCTTATACTGTTTTTAACTCAGAGAATCATTTAGAAACAGGAAGGGCCCAAGAGAATCATGAAACTTTGGTAACAGAAAAGATAATACTCAATGTTTCCGCAGCAATAGATGATATACAAAAAACAGCAAATCTTCAAATTTGACACAGTTTCATGAAAGAAGATCAAGAAGATAATATTGACAATTTATGTTGTCAATAACAAAAATTCATGAGCCGTTTTCAAGTTAATGAATTGATATAAGTTTAAAAAATATACTATATACTAAAAATTTTATACTTGGTGGCGAATTTTTTTAATTTTCAGTTTATAGCTTCTCATTGGTAATCTGTCTATTTTTCCTTCTACACCACCAGGTTATACCAATTTTCCACACTCCCTCAATAAAGGATTTCATGACAAACTCCTTATGTATTGAACATGTAATTCATCCAAAATTTATTTTATGCTCTAGCAAACTTTCTACATGTCTACTTAAATTTGATATATCAGAGTGGGCTTCAAGAAAGTTTTCCATCAGGCTTATTCTGATCCCAAGCCAAACTATTGAAGCCTCTGCTGGATATATCAAATGATTTCCATTATCAACCAACTCTTTAAAAGTAATAAATACATATTGGGAAGCTTGTAAATTTCCTATATCATTTTTACATGTTTGGCACTTAAATGACTGTAGGATCCGTTTTACATTGAATCCTCCCACATATGCCACAGATAGTAAGCCTGTAGAGTAGGTATTAATTGCATTAGTAGCATTATTCGTTAACAATTCCACATTCTGTTGTCCTTCATTAAAACTTCCTCTTTTGATTGTTCCGGTGGGACCGGATCTATTGTCAGGTATTGTCGCAGGTTTAACAACAGAATGCCATCATCTTCATCACGATTGGTACCAGCTGCAAAGTTTAACAATCTATTTTAAATTTGGGTTCTCAGGCATCCCACAAATTGAAAAGTTGTGGGATTGTCATTACACCCCAAATTAGACCTGATTGCCCCAAATTTTCAATTGCATTTTGATTCAATATTCGGGGCTTCAGCGATTGAAAATTGTCTTCGTTTTGGAGGTAATTTCACAATCCCTCAATACGGCAAACCTGCGGTAGTGGTTTACTAGTTTTGAAACCACCACTTTTAGTCTCTCACAAATACTTTCACGAGCTTACCACTTTATATGCCTTTGACCAAAAACTAGTGTGGGAAGATTCATTGGAAATTGCACATTCCAATTTTTCACAGATGGAAGACGTTTACAGCTGCCATTGAAACTATCAAACAGCTCATCCACTTGGTGTACCATTGTTGCTGTTGCTATAGATCTTTGTTTCAATTCACCTGTGATAAAATAATCAAGTTTCCAAAATGTCTTTTATATTGATATCAGTGATAATGATAATGATAAAATTAAACAATTTCTTACCCCGTGATATCATCGTATTTAAAAATGATAAGACTGTTTGACTGATTATTTGGGCAGCTGAGTTAACCTTAATGGCAAATTTCAATTTGGGCTCCATATAGTGAGCTTTTATTTTATGCATAGTTCTAAAGATGAGTGATGATGAGGAATCAATATATTCTACGGAAAAAATTCTTACCAAACACTGAGCTGCCATATTATTAAAATTATCGATTTGCCAGTCCATTTGTGTCAAAACTGTTCTAGGTGTTTTCTTTCGTTTTCTTGATTTTGACTTATCTTTTGTTTCAGTCAGATCTGTATCTGCTTCATCCAACATTCTTGATAATTCTACCTTTGCCACCTCGTGATTAAAGTTTGTATACGATGTCCAGGAGCCAGGGCTAACAAAACTGCTGTTTTCTTGCTTAAGGCTTCTAGGGTAAGGTCCTCGGTACTAATCGTCTTCACGTAGGACAATAGTATCTGGGAATCCCGAATGCTCTCGTATCTGGCGCTGGGGGGGCCTTTTACCAAAAAGTCCCTTGAAAAAACGCTTAAGTCTGAAATGTGGCCCCGCTATCTGAGATATAGCTGATCTATATGAATTTAGGGTTTCAAAAATTGCGCCTCTATTGGAATGTAGTCTTCGACAGTTACCTTGTATGGATCCTGGTTTTTATTCATACGCAACGTCCAGCAAAAACGTAGACCCCCACTATATTGTTTCAAGGTTGATTCTGTTATTGAAGATAAGCAAACCATCAGGGCTTCTAGAGGTACTTGTCTCCATAATAGCGCCTGCCGGACAACCCCCCAGCCACCGGGAAAAGGCTTCTCCACAACGGTGTTCCTTTAAATGAAAGTAAATGTATGTTAGGGTTTAATACTATGGGATCATCTATAAATAATGATTTAAATATTGGGTACCATGGTTGTGAACACCAAAGAAGTACAACAACAATGCCTTCAGCTTTGTCTCTTATTATTTTTTGTAATACTCTTAATATTCATGAAAACGGCATTAAACCTAATCCCACTCCAATCTAACGTGAAAGCATCTACCCAAGATATGAAGATATTACATTTTTTGTTAATGCGACTTGTAAACAGGTCAATTTTCAATAGAGACACATTACTCATGTGACCTTGAAGGCTCCATAAGAACAATTCTTGGTATGGGTCTCCTGATAATGGAGAAGAAGAGAAGAGAAGAGAAGAAGAAAAAAATAATATACCATATAGCCACTCTAGGCTTGACAAGAATAAAATAATATAAAATATTCTTATGTGATAGGTTTATTTTAAACATAAGTAACTTTAAACTCAGCTGATTTATTTTCTAGGATCTTTCCACTCTAGGAAATTCCGAACTTGTGAACCATTCACTTTCCACTCTATGAAATTCCAAGCATTGTGAATTTATGTCACTCTAGACATAGTAGATATTTCAATTAAATATATTATGAGCATTCTTGGCACTAAATAGTTTTGATTGAAGTAGTTTGCTTACCTGTGATTACCGGATTAGAGTTATTATCCTGAACCGTCGGTTCAACTTCGGATGCATCTTCCCTCGATGGGGAACAATCATAATCAAGCTCGTTTGTATAATCCGAGCGGCTACTGTTATCTGATTCTTCCGAAGAATGGTTTGGTGAAAGACGTTAACGTTTCTGCTTCTGTTCAATCGCATTTAACCATCGCATTACTGATTTAAACGTTGATTTGATACCAGCACTATCCAATCCTCTATTTTCAGGATTTCTGGATCTCTTCTGTCCACCGCCCGCCATTTTACGCGATAATATGATTATTTTATAACGGAAAACGATAACTACGCTACTATATAGCTTAATCGACAAACCATGTAGTCCAGAAAGCACAAAAACGAAGACTGAAGCAGGTAGGCCATGCAAGCGAGGGGTTGGGTCGTAATAGATAACAAAAACCGATTCCTTTGAATATTGTGGTTCAGTAGTTTATTACAAGAGTCATGTGTCTTCCACCAACGGAAGCAGGACGTGCCTTCCTTCTTTTATATAATGACAATTGACATATTTATGTCTAAAGCACTTAACCCCGTGTCTACAATACACCACATTTCCTCCCTTTCTAGATAACAACTAAATACAATTACTTAAAAAAAGGGATATCTTAAAAAGTAACATGACAACTTAATAATATTACTTACAATAGAAAAAATATAACTTACTCAGATTCACAATCATAGTTAATATACTTTGTAGGTTTCTTTATGATTCTACCTGACTTAGTAGCAACAGTTTTGTTTGATTGCCTAGATGATTCGCCAAAAGAATCATTTACCACACTTTCAAACGAAGAGTCTACCTAGTTTTTAGTTGAATCTTTACTACCTGACATTGACGCAGACTTACTGAGATCTAAGCTTCCATTGGGTGAACCAAATGGAATGTTATTATTGTTTTCACCTATCTTTTCCTCCACGTCATTTTCACTACTAGTTGCAGGGCTTTTATTTACACACTGCTGTTTAAATAATGTTTCTGCTTCCCTTGATGCATCATTTATTTTCACCTTTCTAATTTGATTTTAACCGCGTTTTCAGCAGCTTTATTCGTTGGTGGATGGTAAGGTGCAGAAGTAATTTGTTTTATTCCATTATTGCTTAGGAATGCTTTGCATTCAGATGATACTAGCTGAGGGCCATTGTCAGATACAATTATTTCTGGTAATTCCCAAGTACAAAAAATTTCCCTTAATTTAATAATGGTTGCTTCGGATGTTATTTTATCCATTATTCTAATTTCAGGATATTTACTATAAGCATCTAATAGTATAAGATACAATTTATTTTTTACTGGACCCATAAAGTCTATGTGAATCCTTTCCCATGGTTTTGATGGTCTATTCCAAGCTATTGTTCCAGACTTCACTGGATTGTTAGCTATTGTCTGACAAGGTAAGCATTTTTTGCAATATAATTCAATTTCTTTGTCCAAATTTGGCCAATAGAAGTAAGCTCTGGCAATAGATTTCATCTTAACTACACCGTAATGACTCGAGTGTAACTCCTCTAAAATTTGTTTTCTGAATTTAGCAGGAATCACTACTCGATATCCCCACATTATGCAGCCTTGTTCTAATGTTAATTCTATTTTTTTTAAATATGGAATTAAACTTTCATTTTCAATAGTTCCCTTGTTTTCAGGCCAACCATTACTTATATAGTTATATACATTTGATAATGTTATGTCCCTACGAGTTTCTACAGCTACTTTCTTATAATCTACTGGTAATTGCTCTGCTATCAACGTATTTAAATACGATGGTTTCAGTTCATAGTCACTAGAAATATACATTATTTCAATAGGATGCCTACTCAGCATGTCTGCCATGTTGTTATTTACACCTTTGATGTATTCTAACTTGTACGAGAAACCCGAAAGGAATACTGACCATCTTTGCAGCCTTGAGGCTGCCATTTGGGGTAAACCTTTTTTTTCTCCGAGTATAGAAATTAAAGGACGGTGGTCTGTTTGTATAACAAAATCTTGTCCCATTAAGTATTGGTACAGTTTTTTTACTGACCAGTATATTGCCAATGATTCTTTGTCTAGTACGGAATAATTTTTTTCTGCAGGTATTAGTGTTCTGGATATGAAAGCTACAGGCTTCAAAATTCCTTGTGCGTCTTTATGGAATAGTGCACCTGCAATTCCATCTTGACTTGCATCTGTTTGTAACACTATTGGCAAGTCTGGAATAAAATGGGTTAACATTTGATCTGAAGCAATTATTTTTTTTATTTCTAAGAAGGCATGTTCGCATGAATCCGACCACTCAAACTTATTATTACTTTTTAATAGATTATAGATTGGTCTCATAATTATAGATAATTTTGGTACAAATTTACTGTAATAGTTTACCATGCCCGCAAAACTTTTCATTTGTGTTACACTAGTTGGCCTTGGTGCTTCCATCATAGCTTTTTGTTTATCGCCATTTTTTATTAAACCTTCTCTTGATATTGTGAAACCCAAGTAACTCACTTTATCTTGAAAGAATGCACACTTACTTTTATTTAGCTTCAATCCTGCATTTGGCAGTTTTTTCAAGACTACTTTTTAATTATTTATGTGTTCTTCTCTAGTTTTTCCTGTTATTATAATATCATCAAGAAAGTTTGCTACATCTTTACAACCCTGTAATAATTGCTCTAAAATTTTCTCAAATACTGCACTTGCTGGGGTTATGCCATATGGTAATCTGTTTATTTCAAATAAACCCTTGTGTGTACTCCATGTTAAAATTCTTGATGAATCATCATCTACCTTAATCTGATTATATGCATAACTCAAGTCTAATTTTAAATAAGACTCCCCCCATTTAATTCAAAAAATATACTCTCCACAGACGGAAGTGGGTACTTAATTTTTTTTAGATGTTTATTTATACTTACCTTATAATCACCACATAACTTTAATGAACCATCATTTTTGATAATCGGAACCACTGGTGTTCCCCAATCTGATATATCTATTGGTGAAGTTACCCCCTCTCTCTCAAGTTTTGCTAGTTCATCTTCAACCCTTTGTTTGAAAGCTAATGGTATTTGCCTTGGTTTAAAGAAAATTGGCCTAGCATTATTTTCTAATTCTAGTTTAATTTTTTTAAATTTATAACATCCTAATGAAGGCTCAAATATACTCTAAAACTCTCTTAAAATAGTTTCTATTTGATTTTCTGCTATTGAAAATATCTCAGGTGATAATTTAAACTTGAAACTTTTAAAAAAGTCTCTTCCCAACAAGTTCTGTGTTGTATGGTTACTTTTTACAATTTGAAAATTGAAGTTTTTGCATAGCACGGTATTATATCTAATATTGACTAAAATTTGACCTACTGATTTGATTTTGTCTCCCGAATAACTCCTAAGAATCATTGTTGATGGTAAGAACTTTACTGATTTAAAATAATTTTGATAATCCTCAAACGATAATACTGAAACTGCAGCTCCTGAGTCAAGCTGACATGAAATAAGATAATCATTAACTAATACATCTAAACATAAAGGTTTATCATTACAAAAATAAATGTTATTTATTTCTACTTCATCTGTTTCAATATCAAGAGCATGTTGGTTTGCCCTAGTTCCACTTTGACATACTTTTGCCAAGTGTCCCACCTTTTTGCATTTGTTACAGGTATACTTTGAATACTTACATACCTGCGTCCCTGTGTGGAGCAGACCGCAACTTCTACATTTCCATTTCCCTGTTGTTGTTTCTGAATGAAATGGTTTGTCCGCCACTTTCTTGACTTTACTGTTTATTGCATTTACTTCTTTTACTTCATTCTGTAATGCTGCTTCCTTGCTGAGTTCCAACTTGAATAGTTTGTCCAATTTAACATCTTGTTTTTCTTCGCTCAACCTATCTCTTATCTTGCCTATTCTTAATTCTTGTGCTCCAAATTCACAGTTTGTTGCATAATTAACGATTTTTGCATACCAGTCATTAACTGTTTCATGCTGGTCCTGTTTTGCTTCATAGAATTTTATTCTTTCTTTAAAGATACATGTTGTGGGTGAGAATTGCGTTTACAAAAGTGCACATAATTGGTCATACGTGTTCTGACTGGATTTTAAAGGAGTACAAAGATCACTAAGAATTTTGTACGTATCTTGCCCAATTAACCTAAGTAGCGCTGCTACCCTCTTATCCGGTGCTCCTTCTGCACCAGCTATGATATTGTTTATTAGAAAGAACTGTTCTAGCTTGTCCTGGTAGAGTATCCAGTTGTCGGATTTGGTATTGACGCTTTCCCCAATTAACGACATCATTTATTCTAACCTCAATTTAGATAAATTTTTACTGTTCTCTTACTCTGGCCTCTGGGTAATCCTCTGTTGTGAGTCGAAGGTCTCTCGTCGCCAAAATATCATGTTGCACACTTAATAAATGAGAAGAATAACTTTTATATCATTTTATTACTTATGCTTATTACAAGTGTTATGTGCCTTCCACCAACGGAAGCAGGAAGTGCCTCTCTTCTTTTATATAATGACAATTGACATATTTCTGTCTAAAGCACTTAACCCCGTGTCTACAATACACCACAACTACCAACAGACTCGTTCCTTTTAAATTATTAGTGAAATACTTGTATATGTTTGAATTAAATAATAAATGTTCAATTTTCATTCGTTTGAATCAACTCAACATCATAAGCTAGTTATTATTATGTCTGTTATTAATATTCAAATAAAATTTTGACGTCACTGTAACAATGGCAACAATGCGAGAAGAAATCTCGTTTGAAATACGATGTGGCAATAGTGTAAGTTATATGAATTTGTGATTTGCAAAATGGCGAAGTTAGCTATGATGGTTAAACGACATTTCTGTAAATATCGAAGAATGACGTCAACCTTTATGAGGAGAAGAAATAATTATATTAATTGAACAGCCCAAATTTTTTCTTATCTAATCACTGATTTTTTATATACGCAGAATAACCTTTTAAATCACTTATAGCCTTGTGTAACCTAATGTGTAACCTAACCTTGTTTTCTCCTATATCAGCATATCAGCCGGTGGCCTAAACTTATAGCCTTGTGTGACCTTGTTTTCTCCTATATCAGCATATCAGCCGGTGGCCTAAACTTTTTATACCAAGTGGAAATCGAAAATAATTTGCATATACTGTTAATTGTAACATGTATTGATGATTGTGATATCGGACTCGTTCGTGTTTCGACCCTAGTTTCGTCATGGGAAGTAAGCTCATGAAACTCAATTCCATACTTATTCTGTTTATTTTTAATATACTGCTTAAATTTCAGCCTCCCTAGAATTAACAGCATGGACTCGTCTAGAGGTAGTGCTTCTAGAAGATAATACACCGAGTTACTATTTTTTATAACTAGATCCAACAAGTTTCTGACTTTTCCCAAACGATCATTCTGATTTTCGTCATCCTTATTTGCACTCAGACATCGAAGTATTTGTACAAACCGGCAACCACTTAACGTATGCGAAAAAAGTGGATGGTAGTTAAGTGGATGATGGTTGAATATCTGTCTAATAACCGGTACTTTTATTTGGCCTTGTAACAGATACAAGGTGAAAAATATTTTCAGTTTGCTTTCGGTGATAGGTTTAAACTCACGAAACCTACTATGCCGTGTTTTTGGCCGATTAGAGCAGTGCAGTTTTTCCCCATATTAATTGGTACTAATTTTCTCAAAAACTTGAATTGGTGACATATTTTTTATACCATCTATCTTTATACCACTTTGGGCTTCGTCAAAATTAAAGTTGGGAATATCGTCAGACACGTCCACCCAATCACCATCATTTTCCTTTTCCTGTGGATCTTCATTTTCGGTTTGGCTATCTTGATTGGATATCCCAGGAGTATCGCTCCCTACGCCGTGCTGAGGGTAGTTTATTTCATTTTCAGCTTGTTCACGTTCGAAGACATTTTCACTAGCTTCCTCACCTTCAGACTCCGAAGGCACTTATTCGGAATCTTGATTTTCACTTATACACTCACCGCTACTCTCAGACTGAATTTTATTATCGGATATATTTTCATGCCAACGAAGCAATTTTTCTTCCTCCTTCCTATCCATATTTGTACGTACTGTAACAAAAGAGCTCAAATAATCCGTCCTTACCCAATCCAAAATGAGTTCACTCACCTATCCTACTCTCATCTACATCCAAAGAGTGAACAAAAGCCCCAGAACGACACGCTTATATCCAAACACACGCAAAAGCTGCACCGCAGACACGTATTAAAATTCAACTGAACAACGAAACCTTCTGTTCGCATTTCTGTGTTCAAGCACATGCCATGCTATGAAACCCCCACTACTTGAAGTATAATAGTTGAATACATGCTTTTGATATGACACTGTCTTAGTACAACACAAGAAATAGACAGTTGGTTCGGTGAATCTTTTCCCATGCGTCATAATTCATATACAAACGCAATACATCAATACATTAAATTACACGTAGGTCGTAGATTGATGTTTCAATTAGGATGTGGCTAAAATGACGGTGTGCGTTATTTATTATTGAAGCTAGATATTGGTAAATATTTCACAGCCATTTAGCGATATGCTACCTAAACCTTTAGTTTGAAAAAACTGTTTTGTTAGTATTCCAGAGTTTTATAGGGTTATTCCGCAAATTTACTTGCATAAGAGTTAGAATTAATAACAATTTCCTCAGTAGAAACTTTGCAAATCAGAATTGCCTTTTTAGTGTTATGGCTAGCAACCATTACTATTGGGCCGTCCCACCCATACGGTTCAACAATGAATGATGGAAATCTTCTGGGTTGTGAAAATAAATAATAAATATTTTAAATATGTATATTTAAGACTCATAAATATACCTATACAATAAATTTCATTTAATTTTTCTCATAGAATCAGAGCTATCACCAGTATTTATATCTATGGTAATTGGTTGAATGCTAATATCAATTATATTTTGCTCTGGGGCATACCACTTTTCTATATTTTCATGATTATGCCTATCACATTTTTCCTAAATTTGTTGATGACATTGTTGCAGTGCCTCTTTCAACATATTTATAACAGAGCTATCTGAATACTTATCTTTACCAAGATATTTATTGTAATATGACTTGCAATTTGCCCAAATTAATTGAATAGCGTTGAATTCTGATATGGCGGTAGTCCCAGCAAAATATGTTCCATACAATTCAGCTTGATGGAATTCTATCCATAACCATGATGAAATGTCAATTTAAGGTTAGTTTTCATTGCGAAGTAAATAAATAATAAGTAGATAAATAATCTTTACTTACCACAATAATTCGAACACTCGGGTATAAGTAAGTCGTTATAACAACTGTTTTTCAATTAAATTTATATACAAGGGGCAAAAAATGAGTAAAAATGTGAAATGAAAATGTAAACAAAGTCTTTGGTCTGTCAACGTACAAATTCGCGTTAAACTTATCGCCGACATTCATCATATGGCTATCTCTGTTTGTTATATTATGTTTTAATGGAACAAACGGTTTCATTCCGGGGGTTTGGATTCTGTGAGTTAAAAAGAGACGTACTACAAAAAGTAGTATGTGAATAATCTCTTACATGGGAAAAGATTCACTGAACGAACTTTATACACGCCGTTGCATCAGAAAGAGCGATTAAGAGAGGACGTCCATATACGTCATAAAATCACAGTGTCACAACAAACATTTTGACAACAACGTCTATAGACGTCGGTATCCGTTAACGTGTTAATAATATTAATATAGTCGGCGGGGACGAAAACTTCTCTACGATTTTTAAGCTATGCTTCTATTGTTGAATGGACAGAGTCCACCTCCATATGTGTATGTCCTACTTCCAAATATTTTTGTCCATGAAAAAATTGTTTTTGATACTTATCTCGAGTAATGCATTGCTGAGTTTCTCATTTCTGTTCTGATGCCCACATCCATCAGACCAAATAATATTTTTTTTTGTGAGCCCTGTATAATTTCATTTGATATAAAGGAAGTGGCTATACTGGCAAAAACGTCACTCTCAAGTCTTCCTTCTGCATAATGCCATACATAGCATGATACATCTTTTGTTGCTTGATTAAAATAAACTTGGTTATGCACCTTCAGTTTTGTTTCATAATAGTTGGCAGAGGCGTTCAGTCGAGGAGAAAGGAGCACAGCCTGTAAGTCTACAGTATAACATTTGATGTCTTTGTTTTCTAAAGCTGTGCGTTTGTCAAACTCTCTTACTGCATTCGCGTTGTTTTTCTTTTTAATGAGTTTCTAATATAGATACGTTTTTGCCAAAATATCGTAAGCCACAAAAGTGAAAATATTGAGGAGGACTAGAATTTTGTCCTAGCGAGGATTTTAAAAGTATCAAGACGAAACAATAATTTATAACTATTGTGGCACTTGTTTTTAACAAAAATAACAACCATTTCATCGTAAACATAAAAATTCCTGCTCATTTTACACTCACGATACTTTTGCAGCATCGTTGTTGTGATGTAAAATATCGTAAGCTTCATAGTTACAATACATTGGTTGTGAGTACTTTGCACTTACAATATTTTGGTGATCACTATTAGTATTATAGCACCTTGTGAAAGATGAAAGGATAATTAATAAAATATGAGATTAATGAAGTATTTCGTTAATAATTTCCATTTTATTTAAACTGAGAAGATTTAAAAAGTTTTATATCACTTCAATAAAAATAGGTTATTCTTTATCGGAAGCATCTTCCTCGTCAGTTTCGGCCAATTCATCTCTTACAGAAGATTTGCACTGGAGACTAAAGTATTCTTTATGATATCTCGTAGGTATTATATTTTGCTTACATAAGTTTTCTAAATCCATTTTCTTTGGTGTGGAAATGAGCAACCTATGACGATAAATTTTTTCCGATAGGACGTCAAACTCTAGATCTTTTTTTTGTTTTTGTGTTCTTTGACCTGGAAATATCAAATAAAACTGATTTGACTGACAGTTAAAAATTATTATTAGATTACCTCGGTTTTTAGACTGCAATACGTTCATAACTGTATCATCCCCATAGGTATAACTAACTTGGAAATGTGATTTTTCTTTTGAAAAAAAAGCCTGCTTGACTCGATTAATTTTAAAACTTTGACCATCAGATGTTTTTGTGTTTGATGGAATAAATTTATCGCCGTACCTCTTCCAGTTCTGGAAATCTGTAAAACTCAGTGGAACCACTTCAAAAGGCTTAGGATTTACTCTAGAATTTGCAAGTATCGTAGCCCATTCGGAAGGAGCCCAGATTATTCTTTTCCTAACGTATATCTCAATTGTAGCGTGGACCGAGTCCACGGGCATATAAGTATGTCCCGGTGGTAAGAAAACAATTTTAATTGTTTCAATATACTTCGACAGTGTCAAAAATTTTTGGAGCATCGAAAACATGGCCCTATTCCGGTTTTGCCCAGAACAGCTATCGCAATACAGAATAACATTTTGAATAGTACTTCTTAAATCAACTGATGTTAAATATTTCACTACATCCTCTATTACCATCCGACTCGCCCCAAATAAAACAAGTTCCATTTCTGGTATTGCTCTCATAAACGGTTTCATTATAAAAAGAGTATTTTCTAGAGTAATATAATAAAATATTATCTCCATGCGGGGTGTTAAGGATCCTCTGGCGGTTTTGACCTCTTCCCCTCATTTCTTTGCCCTTTCCTTTTTCTTGAACCTTCGGTTGGTGCACCACTAGGTATTTCTGACGGATGGCTGATCTCAGTGTCTTCTAACTCTGTTTTTCTGATCCATTTGATGAACTTACGTTGCATACCTTAATGGTTGATATTCAGAGCCAGAATCACTAATTTCATCATAACGCGAATGATCGTGGTCATTAGAAGAATTCGTAGTTTTGCCCGGCTTTTGTATTTCAACGTCTGAACCAATTTTTTGAAAATTTTTCTTAAATGGCCTTCTAGAATTTCTGGATCAGCTGTTTCAATTGGCAACGTCAAGGAATCAGTGGTTACTCCAAAACTTTTTAAGACCCCTCATATAAATGAGACAACATTAGCATGTTTTTGAAACCATCTCCAAATCTTAACGACTAAATAATCTCTTAAATTCTCACCATCATTCTCACGGAAAAAGTAAGTGGTTGTTAAAGTTACTAACATGCGACTTCGATTTGTAAATCCAAACATTTTGATAGTTTACAACTAATCCGCTGGACCACAGAAGGCAGAAACTGTATGGCAGAACCCAAATGACTCCAGAAGACTTCTACAACCAACCAGCAAAGAACCTGTATGAGCTAATACAGGGAACGGATTGGCTGAATAGGTTGTAGTCAGAACACTAGAAGTATCCACAATAAGCCCAGAAGGCTGAGGTGGTGCCGGCGAAGGGACGGCTCCTTTTGAAAAAAAATCCGAAATAAATAAAGAAATGCAATTGGTTGGATGTCAAAATTATCAACATTTGATAACTTTGGTTCAAAAATTGTATGTCAGACACTCATGCATAAGACAAGCATAAAATAATACTAATTGGTTTATAATATTATTATTGTCTAGCTAAAAGTAGAGTATACTATCGATACTCTTGAAGTTTTAACAAATTACGATGTTTAAGTAATTTAATGAAGAAGAAAGTAAGGTTATATTCTGTCTGCTAAATGATACATACTATTTATCCTAAATCTAACAATAATAATAAACTATGAACTATTTTTAGAAACTCATTTTCCCGTGAACAGACTGGAAGTATTTCCTTTCAACTTGTGTTGGAAATAAACAAACTACATCAAATTTAAGCCCCATTTCCAATGAATTGAATGCTCATACAGAAACTGTCACAGATAATGGAGAGAATGATTGTTAGCTAGTTAACCAGTTGGTTGGTTAGTTAGTTGATGATTCTAATCAAGACCATCAAACAAGCAAAAACACAACATAAGGATTCAGGAACTCAACTATTTAGGTCTATACAACAGAGTTTAGAAGAACGAAATCAAATGACAAAATCAATGGATGATCCTTACCGTCTTTTTTTGTTATCGCTTATCGATAATCTTAAACAAGTTTCTTTCACCGATTTAAGGTTCATTTTACCTCCAGATATTATATAACTCGTTACTTACTGCCCTTTTTATCATTAAATTGATTTTCTTTTATTTACTGTTTTATGGTTTTTTGTATTTGTAGTATAAGGCCGGAGGTTAGGTTAGGTTAAATTTTAGGTTAAACAAATTTAAATTCAACCATAAGATTAAGTAGTTCCCAAAGTTGAAATTTTTCAATCGACAAGGACATAGTTTGATGTTTTCGTGTAAATTTCCTGACCGGTCGTTTTTAGAGAAATTTGTTTTGTTCAGTTTTGTTAATATCAGAGAATAGCAAAATTAGTGAGATTGGATTTGGAAAATTTGTTTTTATGCTTAGTTATCAATAGTATAGAAGTTTAAATTTTTTTGTTAAGCCTTCCGGATTTTGGTTTTAACTTTCTGTAGAGAGTTGAAACTTGTTTGAGTTTTATGATACTACCAATAGGAAATGTGTTCCTTCGTAACTCAATAAGCAGCAATATAATAAAGAAAAAAAAGACTTACCGATTTTGCTTAGACGATCTTATATATTTACATTTTTTCTTACCCAAGATTAATGAGGAAAGAATCAGGATAAAAAAAGGATAAAGAGATTGGGCAATGTTCAGTAGAATTGTAAACTCCTGATTTCGCTCAAAACAAAGATTTATACAAATTTTGTCACAATTTCAACGGTTTTACCATGGAAGTTTTTTTGTTCCCGATAAACAACTAAACAAAATCTCCGGTTTGATATTTTATTACTACTACTCTTTTAAAAATCCATTAAAGGTTCGATTCGATTTCATTTTACTAAAAAATGCGGTGTTGCCAACAATTTTCTTCAATTTGAACAATAGGCGCAAACAAAATGAATGTAACTTTGTCTTAGAAAAAGTGTTTTTGATTTCATTGTTGAATTAATTGGTATGTGATTATTCGCCGGTTTTATATTGAGTTAACATTTTTATTTCTTCACAGGTCGTTAATATAGAATCAAGATTTATATGAATTGTTGCATTTTAATTCTATTCAGGTTCTTTTGTTTCTACAGTGTGTGTAAAAACTAGTGGTACCTTTCTTTTATAATAGTTATTACAATAGTTTGTCGGTTTAATTTAGATTCAAGGGAACATCAAATCTGGTAGTGGCCTAGCCAGAATTTATTTGATTAACCGGCAGACTTGAATCATTAAATCATTATTTTTCAGCTCCCTGTTACCTTTTTTTTTCTCAACAATAGTGTGCCGGTTTACTTCAGATTCAAGGTATAATCAAACCTGGAAGTGGCCTAGTCATAATTTATTTGATTGATTTAAACGTTTTTTTTTTCAGTTCCGAGGTAAAAGTTTTTTTATAATTTCTTTGTCGGAAAATTAATTTTCCGGTTAAATTTAGATTTAATTAATAATCAAACCTGGAAGTGGCCTAGCCATAATTTGTTTTATTACCCAGCAGATTCAAATCGTTATTTTTCAGTTCCGTGATACAGCCAGGGCCGGATGTTCCCGTGTTTCATTTTCGGTCCGTCGTGCGCATGACGTCACTCAAGACCTTTTTTGTAATGTTTTTAATGTTTTTCTCTATTTACGCGTTTATTTAATGAGTTACAAAAAAAAACTGTGAAGACGAAGTATGTTCCAAATGAGCTGTTCTATTCCCTGAAGACATAAAAGTTTTGAAATATGTAACACTTATCACTCAAAACTCTTTTTTTTACTGTGAAATTTCTCTCCGAAGTATTAAAACGCGATTTTCATGAAAACGGTACAAGATAGAGTAAACTGATAAAGGAACTAATTTGTAGAGCACAAAATTTACCACAACACTAGTCTGGGAGGGGAATGCGAGATTGAATTAAAACGCGAAAAAATTTTACAAAGAGTGGACTTTTATTTATGCAGTTTTTACACAGGCATATTTCTTCACTTGAATAGTTTCGAAATAGTAAATACCGGATTTCAAGATCAAATTTCATTTCCTACATATCACGTATTCTACATTTTATTATATTTAATAATCAACAACTCACCTATTCGTTGAGAATTAAACCACAATATGTTTTTGTATTTCTTATTTCGATGTTTTTGTATTTTTCATTTCGATGTTTCGGTAGCGTTCCAGCTACCGTTGTCAAGATGAATTAGATTTTTTAACAATTTTTGGTCCTTATCAGACACAACGAAAACATTTGACAACTAGACAATCAATAATATTTTGAACTTTGTAGTCAAATTTTATTAAGGTTCATTCACAGTAGATCATACCTATCTCTGGTAAATTGTAAAATAAAATATTCCATTTCATGACATTCTAACAATAGGATAGTCTACTATGAATGGGTTTCCAGTGAAGTGCACGTTCCAGGAACGGTTTTATTGGGATAGCGCTTTTTTGCTCAATTCGTGAATGCTGTTATAATAAATTTAATAATAATATAATAAAGCGTGTTTGTTGCTACTTTTTGTGTATAATTATTTTTGTTTTCAAAATATGTATAAAAGCACTTGCTTTGATTTTTATTCTTTTACTATTGGGCTCTTTCAATATTATTTTCGCCGAATCCCATTGAATTATTAGATTACTTTTCGAATCCTTGTGCGAATTGCACCCAAACACAGAACAACGCATTTTAAAAAGTTTTTATCGTCCATAAACGTCCACAAAATACACCATAAGGTCTTCAAACTGATATAAGCTCACTAAAAATCATCAAAAACACGAGAACGCTTGGGAAATACCATGGGTAAACAACCATTTTAGGTCTTGAGTGACGTCACGCGTCTTATTAACGACCGCCCACTCATGCGCAACATCTTATCTTCGGTGTGTTTATATCGTGGATACAGCGAACAGACCGAACTATGGCCGGTGGGGTGAAGTCTTAGAAACGTCAAGTGACGGTCAGTGTCAAACTAAGAAAGTATTCGGGAAATAGAAATGCTCACTATTTCTACTACTTAAGCACTGATGCGGACTAAGGGGTGAATTGAGAGAATCACATTTATGGTTAACAATTTAGATAATGGATATAAATTATCATGTTCATTTATTTTGTTTTCACATTAAAGTGGCATGGAAGTTTGAAAAATAAGTCGATTAAGGTTTGAGATTGCAGGGATTACTAATCACCGTCATTAAAAACAAGTCTGTAAATGTGAATTACCTACAATTATGCTAATAGAAGCTAATCTATATTTAAGTGATACAAAGAACATAGCGAGTATGAGCAAGAACCTGCGTCCAACTCTACCGCAACCATCAACAAGTAGAGCTGCAAAACAAGAGGGGGAGGCCGACTTGCTTACGCGCAGAACAGATATTTAAACTCCACACGCCCGGCCCGTCGTATGGGGACGACAGGGTTCCAGAGAGGGTGGAGACAACGCTAAGTATCCCAGAAGTAAGTGTGGGCGGCTATGCAGGTCGCTTAAAATTTTTTTATGTACAGTGGTAAAGTATCACTCTCTCTATCTGTAGAGTAGGGAGGGTGAGTATAGGCTCACAGCACTTGGGCCACATGTGATCCATTGAACATCCTCCCGAGGAGTTGTCCTCCTAGGTCATCGTCTCCTCGAGAGGATGTACAATGGGTTACATGTGGCCTAAGTGCAGT
>CAJUYH010003697.1:0-30863 GCA_910591685.1 Galerucella tenella | reverse complement strand
ACAGCCCCAGTTTCTTCCCGCCAGATTCCTGCACACCATTATAGCCATTTTTGCCTTGTATGTAATCTCATTTTCGTGTTTGTTCGACAGGAGCTTACTGTCTAGAGTTAAACCTAGATACTTGACTTCTTGTCTCCATTCAATCTCGTTCCCATCAAGTTTCATGGTTTTGAGGTTGAGTTTTCAAGGCGTTATAATAGTAAGATACTGTTATCTTGACATCTACTATTAACTCAGCGTTTCTGAATCTTCCACTATTCGGAGCCCAATTTAACAATTCTCATGGTCTAGATTTTTCATATAATGATAGAATGCGACGTCTATTATACTTTGACTATCCTTTTAGTGCAGAGTATTGTTAGTGCCCTAATTCATACTAGTGATGATCAGTTTTTTTCACTAATTTTATTTGGCCTAATTGTGTCAAAATATTCAAGGAATGAGAACAGTATGTGAAAGTTGTTTATATAACAATAAAAATCACTTAGCCAAGTTGTCACAAAATTATAAATAGTTTGTATATTTTTGCTGACGAATAATTGGAAGCAAGTTACAAGTGATCCAGGAATCCATTTCGAACTACTCCCGGAGGTCTCTCAACTGCAAAAAAAAGGTCTCCATGGACTTCACTGCAAGCAGCAAAATCAAGGGAGAATTTGGTAATAAATATCTTCTTGAATTTTGGGCGGGAGTGGATGATGCCTCTTCCCCACTGAAAACAAGAGTATTTCGCATATCATTACCATTTCTAATATCCCACCTTTGCGAAGCCGGGTTTTATGCTGTGGCAGCTTTGAAGACAAAATTATAATTCCAGAATAAATACAGGCAAAGAACTGAGATATTTGTGATATAAAATCTTCTTTTAAAAAACTTTGTCGTGCGAGACAGATTCAAGGGAATCAGCAATAATCATTGGAGCTATTTTTAAATTGGAATTCATGAGTCTCCATGTTGGAATTATTATATTTGTTTCATTTGGCATTTGACAGTACCTTCTGTCAATCATATTTATATTATATGAATAGTTTATTAGTTCAAACGTGTAGAGATCTATGGTGTAGAGTACACGTAGATTGATTTCTTGTAATGTCAAAATAATTATAATTTTGCTACTCTTTCAGTAAATTAACTTTTAAATTAGTGAATATTGCTTTTTCTTATTTTTATGCGCTGGAGCCTCAAAAAATAAGTATGGCGCTCCACTGGCTGGAGCATGCTATATGAATTAATGGTTTTTGATACAAGAACCGATTTTGAACGACCTTTACAGAGTTTATTTGTGAAAATTAAGAATCGAAAGCACTGTAACGGTTGATTAGATTAACTTCTATATACATATTCTTTGGGTCAGTCGTTATATGTCGTCTTGGAAATCAAAAAAAATTACAGAGCTTCCTAAATAAAGCACTTTTGAATGGTCGGGAATGAAAATGGTGCCCGATAAATGAAATAGACTGAAAGAAGATTGAAAATATCTATTCAATATTCTTTCTCCTTATTATTGAACCTAAGAATGAACAGACGCGACCGATTTTTATAATAGTAGAACTTCCAAATACAATCCAAACAAGAATTTTGCTGGTTTTGGGGTAAAAATAATATACCAATGCGAAACACGTCGAGATACTCTTTAACATGTCCTTCTTATATTGAAATAAATATTTTTGTTCAGTAAACAATAACAATCAATGAAATAAAAATGATATACACCCAATATTGAAAGGAATATATTGAGGTGAGTTTAAAAATATAAAACCGATTTCCAGAAGCTGAAAAGTTCCATTACTATCGAAAAATGGAGTTTTGTGTTTATATCATTCTATTTACATAAATGGGATTCCCCTCTGTAGCTCTTGGAGATTGAAGCGGATATTGAAGTTTGTAAAAGTATTTGATACGATGCAATTTGTTTTTGATTATATATGCATAGGAATATATACATATAACTCTGATTATATATATTTCTCTATTTTAAGAAAAATACTCATTTTCAAAGTACACACTTTATTTTCTTGTGCTTTCGCTGTATACTTCGTCAACTTCACCAGAACAAGACTTGTGATTAAAACATGATATCAAAAATCTACAGAGTGCCAAAAATACAGAATAATTTCATGAAGACACATTTACAATTTTGATTCCTTCACCAGACTCCGAAGAATCCATAATAAATAATCAGAGTTATTATATGACTAGGGAAGAACAATCTGGTCTGGTTAAGAAATTAGTTTTAACATCGTGGAATATCGAAAGTACGCATGTCAATGAAGGAAAGAAATATTAATTTTATACCTCAAGAATTTTAATTACAAAAATTTCGTCTCAATGTTCATGACTTCATTGAGATTATAATTTGGTTCTCGAAATGTAATCAAATAACTACTACGTTCAGTGAAAAATGTTTTCATGTTTTTAAAAATGTTTTACTTGATTTGTACAAATTCACTTTGCACGCAAGTTTCAATAATTATAATTTTCACCTCTGAATATAAAAACTCGTTAATATTTTTGCCTTGAACAAGGAATCAAAAAAATCCGAAAGCTTGGAAGTAGAGAAAAAGAGTTCCATAACCAACCCTGATTGTGACGGAAACCCAATAGCTTCAACTTCAACTTCAACTATTGATTATAATATTCATTTGTTCCGTTCTTTTGGGAATTGAATATGCCATCATATTTTTTTTATGATATGAAATAGTTTACAATGGAACTTTTCTATTATGTCTATTTCCATTAACAAATTCAAACTAATAGATTTTTTGTTGTTTCAAAGAGTTTTATCAAAAATTTAACGCCACCAAAGTGGCTAGTGTTTGTTTGTGAAATGTTTAAAGACCGGTGGTCTTCGACTTTCTTGTTTGCGGTTAGTCTGTCCACCGTTTTCTTTTCTGTTTTCTATAGAATGTTGTGTATTCCAGCTTTTTCTGATATAGTTGAAATAATACCCTTCTTGGTGTGCGTCATCGATTGTTAATGTCTTCCTAACACATTACGTAAGAAAAAATGGAAAAAAAGGCAGGTCTGTAATTAATCCCAATTAAAGTATCACAATAATGAACCGTTTGAATGTATTACAAACGTTAACCCTAATCTTTGACTTACAAAAATTTGATTGGTTGATGTTTAGATTACGCTCAAGCTCAACCTATCAATCGAGAGTTTAAAATACTATGAAGGCGTTACTTTCGTATAGCGGCAATAAGTCTCACTTCTGTTTCCACTGTCACACTGACAGTTCTTGGCAGGTCTGTACTTTGTTTTTTACGGTCAATTATTATATATGAAAAGTGAATATTAATCTTATTGTTTTATTTATATGAATAATACAAAAATATGCATGCATACACGGAAAAACATCAGTATTTTGAAAATTCTCAAGTATTTTCAGTTAGAAAAAGAAGCTGGTAATTATTAATTGCATAGCCTTTTCGAATTTGGCTAAATACAATCCTGATGATCTTATTTATCGAATTTAAGGTTAGCTATATGTCAAAATAGCAAATCAAATAAAATAAACGACATGCCAAAAACCCGGATATACGTCACAATCGATGACGCACACCAAGAAGGGTATTATTTCAACTATATCACTTTTTCCAATATTGTATATCCAATTTTCTCTAATCACCTTCTATCCTGTCTTAGGTTTTCCTTCTGGTTTTCTTACTTGCGGTATCCAATCACTTATTCGTCTTATTATTGTTGCCGGCTCTGTTCTGAGTACGTGTCTGTACCGATTCGCCTTTGCCTTTCGGCAATCCTGTCTCTGCACCACTGTCTCTGCAAAATAAATGTCATCGTAGGTCGAATATCAGCTTTGTACAACTTCATTTTGGTATATTTCTGGTTAGATGTTTATGTTCAAGAAATTTGCTGTATTTTCAGTACGCTCCGTTTCCTGATCTCACTTTTTCTGTTACCTCTATATTTATGTAATTTTTTTGTCTATCTGAAAATTCAGGGTTCGCTAATTTTTTGAACAAGCATGTATTCAGTCTTTTCTTGGTTCATATCCAGACCCCTGCTTTTCGCTTCTTGGTATGTAGCATCTTATCCAAATTACTTTTGTTCCTTGCTTTTAGTGCCAGATCGTCAGCTTATCCTTCTATTTGTGTCATGTCCTGGGCTATTGTTGCGCGCTTTAATCGCTTCATCTAATGCTCCATTGAATAATACAGGTGAAAATGCATTCCCCTGTCTTACACCGTTCACATTATCGATTTTCTCTGCATATCCCTGACCAGTTATCACTCTGGTTTTCGTGTTGTTCACTGACATCGTTGTCATCCGAATTAATTTGGTTAGGTTCCCATCAGTTTATGCCTGCTAATACTGTCGAATGCTTGCTTAAAATCTACAAACAACACTACGTGCACTGCATCTATGGTTGATTTCCCAATTATAACGCCATATGGGTATTCCTCTAGTTTCTGTTCCGTGTGTTTAACTAGTTTATTTCTCATGAGCGATGTCATTTGTTATTATTTTATTATATTCTGCATATGTTGGAAGATTCTCCCCTTCCTTTTTGTTTATTAGCTTATAATTTGCATCTGTTACCTTCTTCTCCTTCAGCTGTAATGGGCTACCCAAAATTGCAAAGTCTTGAGCCATTGCCGTATGTCCTGTCGTATGTTTCGTTTTATTATGTGTGTCGTCTGTTGGTATGTGAACATTTATTATAGTTAGATTTGCTTGTTTGATTTCAATCTTTATTGTTGAGATTCTTCCACTTAATGCTTGGAAGTTCATTACTTTGCTTCTTATCTTTCATTTACCATACATACTGTGCCATTTTCCCCTGAGAATCATTCTGTTAAACTTGGATTTTATGCTGAATGTACAAGATGTTATTTTTGAATTGGAAGAAAATGGGATATTGGAAAAAAAACTTTACAGCCTTAACGATAACGATTGTTAGAAAGACCCGTATAGTAATTTTTCAGTGCTAAAAGTATCTCGAAGAAACTAATTCAATTATAAAACGCTCGACAAGTTGATTTAAAGGGAAACTCAATTATGTCGAGATAAATTTCTTCGATAATAGCCAACCCCATTGAATTTTTTTTTATCTGCTTCGGATTTCTTGGGAATTATAAGCAATAACAAAAAAAACATAAACATAGTATTAGGATGAATGTTCGACAACTAAATGAACAGTTTCAAACTAGCTATGTCCAGAGGACATCATGTAAGTCTTGGACTCCCGATTTGACTCAATAAGAATCCATATTCTATAGGTTCTCACATTTTGTATAAAATAGTATATTACGTAACGTGTGCGGAAAGTGACATTTTTCACACGAGTGGGAAGTATTGTCTCACGAGCGCAGCCGAGTGAGACAATCCCACGAGTGTGAAAAATCACTTTCGCACAAGTGATGTACACTATTTTTCCTACGACCACGCGATATACTTTTACCAAATTAGGCATGTATAATCTTGCTTTTTTATGTAGATGTGAGAGGTTTTACATATGTGTATTTGTAAATACTTTATATGGTTTTGATTACTTACCTTTGAAATTGGCCCAGAAAATTGTGATTTTTATGTTTTAATAACATGAAAGTCCAATAAATGTCGATATAAACACATTTTATTTTGGAGAATAAATAAACTGTTGTGTATATTTCCTTATCGCTTATTAGTATCTTGGACAAGAACCATACGCTACAACAGTGGGATGGCCGAGCGGTCTAGGCATCCGTGGACTCGATTTTTGACAAGCAGTAGGGTGGTTCGAGTCCGGGCTCGGTATTTTTTTTTTAAATTTCAAATGAAATAAATAGATTATATTTTATTATTATATGGACAAATCAACTTAGGAAATAAGCATTTCACATATACATATTAATTTGCGGAGTAAAAAAACTAGCATTTCAACATTCAATTTGACAGCTTTTTTATCCGCACACTGTATCTGTATCTGTAGAGTGGGGAGGGTGAGTGTGCAGGCTCACAGCACTTAGGCCACATGTGACCCATTGTACATCCTCCCGAGGAGTTGTCCTCCTAGGTCATTGTCCATCCTGTCCTTCTCAGGAAGGTGGACAGATCACTAGGAGACATCTCCTTTATATCGGCAGGTGTAGGCCAAGACTCACCGAACACACACTCTCTTATTGACGATAACTCCGCACACGTACGGATAAGATTTTTTTCCGTACGCGTATGAATAAAGGTCACTTTCCATAGAACTAGTCAGTGCGATATATGTCACTTTCCTATGTGGTCGTAGGAAAATATATTTTTGCTTCAATTCAACAGCTTTAGCTCAGAACAGTGTTCAGCGTTGATGTACGGGTTGTTGAAATTAAAAATATAACTACAATGGGAACAATCTTTGAGGACCTATATACGTTAATTGCAAGAGTTTTCAATAAACTCAATACACTTTAAACATTTTAAAAAGAAAATGAAAGTTTTTCCATCAACTGGTCTGCGTTGTCTTCCAGTCTTCCAAAATAACTTTTGATGGAGCATGCCCACCGACAAAGGTTTCCTCTTATCTCAAAAGAAACGATATTATATAGTTAAATTAATTTTCCTTGTTTGTCGAGTTGCTTTGAAGTCAAAAAATAACTTCATGTTAACTTCATAATCTACACAGCACTCTCTCCTATCTCTTTGATGTATATAGTTGTAGGGAGTAGATATAAAAGAATATTTTGAAAATTCATTTAAAATTTTCAATATTTGAGAGGGAGAAATGCAACCGGTTTAATGCGATCGATGACAATCCACAATCAACAAAACGTCATGTTCACGTTGGAACTATTAGCAACAAACAAACAAATACTAATAATAAATACAGTGTGGAAACCACTTATGGAATGAAATTCTTTGTCATTATTTTGGAAAATTATAAAAAATGCCGAGACACGTCAACTTCAGAATTGAGTTGTGCGTTATGTGAACATAAATTTAAATGTACTGGGTGATTCACGCAAGTATGCCATAATCGGTGTTTTTTTTTTAATGAAACACCCTGTATATTTGCATATTTTTGAAATCCTCTTAATGAACTGATTCCAACAAACTGAATAATGTATGGTCAATTATGAATTATAAAGGGTAAAATTTTTATTTTTATAGTTATTAAACACATACATAAATAACCTGATTTATTTGATTTTAATACATTAAAATAAATGCTCAAAATGTTCTCCACCTAGTTGTTGGCAGTAGCACAGTCTCCTATAGAACTCCTCAACTTTGTTTAAAGTTCGAGGTGATATATTCCGTATTTCTGTAGTTATCCTGTCTTTGAGGTCTACAATGCTAGTTGGTTGTGTTGCATATACTTTGTTCAGAAAAAAATCTAACGGCGTAAGGTCTGACGATCTAGCTGGCCACGCAATAGTACCTCTTCGTCCAATCAATTAATTGGGGAAGATTTCATCTAAATAAGTTCTTACCATTGAAGCATAATGGGTGTTGCTGGAACCAAACTTTTTCATTCGGTGAGCCAGGATCTATATTGCGTTGCCAACGCAGGAATAACTTCATTACTAAGCATATTTAAATATTTTTCAGTTGTCAAATATGCATCTTATGCACCTTGTGAGGGTACTGATTACGTGTCTCACGCATCCAATTAGGATTTGTGTTTGACAAAGATTTTACTTTTCAGTATAAACTGTCAACATATCAACAACTGACAGAATAGAAAACAATCCACATTATTTACCGATTTAAAACAATCCACATTATTTACCGATTTTGTCTAGTTATTGGGGTTTTTGGGCAATTTTTAGGTATTTATAATAAAATTCATGGGAGTAGCAGGTTTTGTTTAATATACAAATAAATAAAATAAAATAAAATAAATATTATAATTAGTTAGTTTAGATTTTTGAAAAATCCATGTTTAGCTAATTTACCAATATTTCAAGTGTAAAAAATTATTAATTTTAAAATGTCACCCTGTATAATTCATAATTGATCATACATTATTGAGTTCGTTGGAATCGGTTCATCTAGAGGATTTTAAAAATATGAAAACATACAGGGTGTTTCATTAAAAAAAAAAACACCGACTATGGCATACTTGCGTGAATCACCCTGTACATTTAAACTTATGTTCACATAACGCACAACTCAACATTTGATGTGTCTCGGCATTTTTCATAATTTTCTGAAATAATGACATGAAGAATTTTATTCCATAAGTGGTTTCCATACTGTATGTATATCTAATAATCAATACCGCAGAAGCATCTGTTTGCTTCCACATGAATTCAATCGATAATAGCTACCTCTCATCATCATGTATAATTATTCCGAAACTATACTAGAGGTTATGACACTTTTACTCAATACATGGACTTAAAATTCATTCCCTGTGCTTTGAAGGATTAAGGTTATCGAGAGATCCAAGAATAATTGTGTTTTTTTTTCAATAATTCTTATATATTGATCATCTTATGAGCCAAGTTATCTTTGAATCCTTAATGAAAAGAAAAAACTAGAGGCATAGGCCCAATAAAAAGATGTAGCATGATTAGGACGATCAAAGATCCCACAGAAAAATTACCACCAAGAGAAATCAAAACATTGCACGAGCCAGTCTAAGCCAGCACTAAGATTTTCGACAGGTTTCCCAACAGGACAAAAAATCGGCATCTCGAAAATCTCAAACCAATGAAGTTGATTTTGTTCATTGAGAGAAGAAACTGCACATTACAGAATTCCAGGATACTTTATGTATACCATATTATATATGAACATACCAGAGATCCTCTCTCTTGTGAAGAATATACTAGTCAATAATACAATTCTTGAGAGCTAAGGAGAGAAGGGCAAATTGGTTTTTTGAAATCTAAGTGAATGTTCGGTCCAAAACATATAATGATAAATATTAAAATTTGATTTCTCTTTTTTTGGAATATGAATTGAATATTTTCAAACTTGTTGAATTCATATCTGGGAGACCACGTAACAGTCCTCCAAGAAGAGGTTCTGCTTCCCATACTGAACAATACTCAAACAACTCCTCAATACGAACTATTAACAAGGACAACAAAGACTCTGGTCTGTACCACTGGCCATGTTAGTATGGTTGGCAATGTGAAGAGAAGATACTTGCCATGGTGCTGCATATTTTTTTAACTCACCAAGATCTAATCTTGGCATCTCATCACGTTTTGCAGGACAACATCAAATACCTGGGCTTCAACAAATGTTCAAGTCTTTTGGCATAATTTATTGGGATTGGTTGATTCAAAAGTACTCAAACATTCTCCGGAAAATGTCCTCAAACGAATGCTAGACCTGATTTTCATTCATAAGGCGGGACTCCTGAATCATGTGGTGAGACTTAAACTGAAGGCTAATCAGACTAACCATCTTTGTCTGTGAAATTATGAAACAGCAGAGCTTATTATACTTTTTCCGAATCAGGTATCTTGGCAGGGTCCTTCTCTCTTTGTCTCTCTTATCATCAGACCTGAAATATAATCCGTTCAGCCTTCAAAGCACAAAAGCTGTTCTGTTGTTGGAAAAGTGCCACAGCCACAGAATTTTTGTCAGTAGTAATAACATCATGGGAAAAATTGGGTTGAATACCATGAATTGAATTTCGCACTGTAGGCTGAATGGATCAAGCTATCCAAAGCAAAAAAAAAATATTATTGTAGGTATGTTGCTGTGGCAATGTTTTATTGATTATTATCAAACCTAGGAAACGGCTCCAATTTATATCAGCACCAATGTCCGCTTGTCCACTGTAGGTCTTTCATCAATTAAGTGCGTATTTATTTTTCTATGCGCATAACAACGAATATTACTTTAATCCGAACTTCACCACTAGCTATAGAAAAATCTTACTTATATATCATAAAGAGAGGAATGAACGTTTGAAAAATTTCAATTGCTGCAAGTAAATGACATCATGGTATTATCCCGTGAAATTTTTTTGGTAATGAAATATAAGAGGAAAATGTTACCCCCCTTTCGTTTAACTTGGCCTGAGTCTGATTTATATCACCTTGCCTCGCTCAAAGTCACTGGAGGTCGCGGTAATTTGTCTTCAATACTTTTCTCGCTTCCGATCTGACAAGCCATCTGTGTGTGTTAGTTGGACCGCCGTGAACGATATCATCAAAGGTTAACCCAGCGATGTCTAGTCTGGCGAGTCAAGATAAATTGAGGGAGTTTTAACATTTTTTTATCAAGACTAAATTTTTCGAAACATTTGAGTTTGGTAAACATAGCCTAACTGTAACTTATTAAAACCCTTGTGAAATAAGTCGAAGCTGTTCTCAAAATCATAATATTATTGTACGCACATGGTTTTCGATATAGTACGATGCAATTAAATTAAAAAACGACCCAACCTTACCATCCAAAGTAAAAGTTTCCCGCCAGCTTCAAATTGTTGTATACAGTCAAAAGATCATTTGGTAAAAAGTTACACCATTTTGTGCATCGGGCTTAGGGGGGAGGAGGGTATAATTTGAAAATAAGTAGTTTTTATCAGTTTTTCCTCAATATTTCGCAAACTATGCGATTTAGAGCAAAAAGTGTTATGTACAAAAATAATTTACCTTAAATTTGAAACAAAAATAGTTTTATATATAATCTCGTTAAATTGAACGGTTCCAGAGTTACGGGGGTGTGAAAGTATATTTTTTTGTGTCCTAATATGATATCACTAGAGAAACTATTTTTTTTATACAGCATCATTACGATTTTCGTGACCGGTGGTATGTTAGTGTCAAGCGTTAAGTGAAATTGGAATCTGCTGAATCTAGCAAAAATTCTGCTGAGCTGACAAGAACCGGTTTAGTGTATGCGCAGCCGCCTACACCTAAGACCAATTACAACAACACATCCTGCAGCTCCCCAGGAACTTCTTTCCCTGATAGTATGCGCATGCAAAGACGAATGTGTCCATAACTGCGTGTGCAAAAATAGTGGTCTCAACTGCTCACACTTGCAGTGATTGCGCAGGCCTAGGATGTGACAACAGGGATATTAACATCATAGACGAAGATCTAGAAGATGAGGGTGCTTTGTTTGAAGAGGACTTAATACGAATGGATACTTAAGGCCGCATTTAAGATTTAATAGAATCAGAATGAACTCTATATTACTAATAAACTCAGTTCACGAATTTTCTAATAAAAAATGATTCAGGTTTGTAATACACAAAATTTTGAGTGGGTTTCTCCGTACCACAGGTTTATATGGCATAGACCTGTGGAAGCCTATTTTACCTTAAAAGGTTGCGCACCTTAAAAAGGTGGTGAGGTTGTCGTTCCTTCAAGGGCTTACCACCGGCCACGAAAATCGTAATTTGAATTTACAAGACACCATCCTGTATAAAAACAGTAGTTTCTTCAGTGATAGTATATTAGGCCACAAAAAAATATACTTTTACACCCTCGTAACTCGGGAACCGTTCAATTTAGCAATATTATATATAAGACCACTTTTGTTTTCAATTTATTGTGAAATATTTTAGTAAATAACACTTTTTGCGCTAAATCGCATAGTTTTCGAGATATTTATAAAAAGACTGATAAAAGTTACTAATTTTCGAATTATCCCCCCCTTCCCACTAAACCGGACGCACAAAATGGTGTAACTTCTTACCAAATAATATGTGGACTGTATAGAACAAATTAGCGCATGCGAAATACTTTTACTTTGGATGTTGAGGTTTGGCTCTAATGGCACCGTACTAATAAGCGGTCCTTCTTCTGTGCTCACTTGTTTCGGTGTTTCCGAATGAACCCTCTTTCTATTGTCAGATTATGCTGTTTCTAGTATTACCATACTTCTGGTCGTCTCCACAATTCATTCCTGGAAGGTTTCCACTCCAAAACAGCTATCAAATCTTCGTGTACCTATTGTTGCGATTTCCGTGAAATTCTACAATTTGCACGGTTTGCCTTGTCATTTCCAGTCTTTTAATGGGTCCGTGAAACTTCAACCCTCAGTATTATATCAAAATCTATGTGTGTGTATTCATCGATTGCTTCATCACTCTGTCGATAAATTTCATTGTCAGTATTCATTCTCCTCCACACTTCAAATCAGTTTTTCATTGAAAAGCAGTGTTTCAGATGCATAAAGACATTCAGGTTTCACTACTGTGTTGTATTGTCCAAGTTTACTGTATCCAGAAAGTGATTATTCTTATGTTTGAGTCTGAAGTCTGGAAGAGGGACAGCGGCTTCATTCACAAACTCTCCAAGATACTATTTTTATATGAATAAACCTTATTCACTTCTTTTGTTATATGATCTGTCTCTTGCCACCAGAATGAGGCCCAACAGATAACTATATGACTCACCTCAGTTGGCCAGAATCAGTGCATCAGCCATAGATCTAAATTCATGTGCTTTTCATCGCCTTGGCAGCCATTAAGGCTTATTTTCTCCAGTTTAATTCAGAGGGCATACATTTCAAACCAGTTCACCACCCAGAACTATACTCAGATACTCCACCACCTTGCTTAGACACAGTGTTGTAAAATGAAGGCTGCTCTATTCTTCTGGTGAAGGGAATTAACGTAAGATTCGCCCTCAGGTATTCCGTTTTATATCGTTTCTCCAATGTTTCCAGGGAATCATGAAGGTACTCTGCTATCTTAAATGAAATATGTCGACCTTTTTTTCCTGCAACATCATTCAGTGGGTTAATTTTTTCTTGCACTTTGACAGTGCCTTGATAAGCTGCTCAGCTTGACGTTGAAATATTTGCTTACGTCATTTTTGTATCACTTTCTCCATGACGAAGTTAACCAATAATCGTGAAAGCCTAACTCCTGTTTTCTCAAACGTTCCAGCTATAATGTATGATATACGTGCAGTCCAAATTAAGCTTTCCATAATAATTTCCTAACTTTCCACTGTATAAAGGATTTAAATTCAATGAATACGTTGTGAATGAAAAAGTTTTAAACAGAACATATATGTGAGCTGTGGATTATAGGCTTATATATTATCTAGAAGCTTTATAACGAGAAAGAAACTTACCTACTTTTCCAACTTTAATTATTAAAAAACCAAACTAATGAAATTTGTTTTTGTCGATTTTATTTGATTCTCCATATAAATGTATGTGGAGTGGACAAAGTGCTCCGAGTAAAAATATTTCTAACAATATTAGCAATATTTGGTTGTGAAATAAGGTAAGCTATGAGAAAATTATTTTTTCATTTATTGCATACTTCAACTAAACAATCGAAGTAAATAGAGATGTTCTCAATTTTAAAATAACGTTTATGTACAGTTATTCTGAACTATGTTCTCATGAGACACACAATTCTAGCGTAATAAGATTATATATAACAACAATATATTAATAATCATGACGCATCACCGCTCAACCACTTATCAAGAATTACAAAGCAGAGTGGTAACAAAATTACGGAACTTCGAATGGAAAACTGCATTTCGGAAAGAGAAGAGTTTTCATTTTGTGAAACTTTTAGTGTCTCGCAGAATGTTAGATACGTGTGGTGAAACCTAAAAATCACTGAAATAGAAGAGGGCATTCGTTTACTTCAAGTTACATTACTTTTGTAAATACTGTAAAGTTCTAGAAATTACTAGAACGCGTGATTTTATTTGAATTATGGAACAAGCTTCTATCGATTTGATAAAGCATTGGGTCGTTTATATATTTATCTACGATCACCTTTAAAATTAGGCCATTACGAACCAAAAAAGGTAGAACGTGTCGCGGGACACACGGTAGAAACTTTAGTTCCTTTCAAGCAAAAAATATGTAATACATCCGACGTTATAAATAGACTATTTGCATATTCTTCGGTGGTCGAGTAGTAAGTAAACCAGACTCTCACGCGGTAGATCTGTGTTCGACCCCCGTGAAGAAGTTTTTTTTATTGTTAATTTTATTTTTGAATAACTATTCTGCTTGATATTAATAACGACAACAGGTACACGTTTGAGATATTTAGCAGAATATTCATTATTATAGATAATGGTAGGTACGGTACTGTTCATGAGGGAGTCCGACTGGCAACATCTACTTGTAACAGCATCGTATATTTAAAAAGGGAAACCGTAGCATTATACAAATTGGACATTCAAGAACTGTACGTTTACCACAGAAAAATTAGTGGAAACATAAAATTGAATTGTTGAATTTTCAATTTGAAGTTATATTACAGTTTATAGAAATTTTTGTTTCCTAGATTTATTCATGAGTGGGTCGTAGAAAAAATATGCTGTTCGACTCGTGTGGATTGTCCATATCGCACTTGAACGATTGAGCACTCCGCCTACGGCGGCATCGTGCTCAAACTTCGTGATCGTGCGATATGGCCATCATATCCACACTAGTTGCACAAACTACTATTTCTATCAAAATATGCCCTTTTACATTTAAAAACAACCTGCCAAATGCCAAATCAATTTATCCATCCATTCCAAAGTTATCGAATCAAAACATTCAAGTTTTCAAAATTTCAACACCCTGTATTTCGAAAAGTAAATGTGCTAGACCTCTTAATCCTCATATCATTTTGTCCAATTTCACTAGAGGAATCTACATGCAAACGTTGTAATTACCCTTAATGTTCGAGATGCTTATGCCATTTTTTGCGCGATGGTATTGAAATAAATTCCGAATAAAATAATTTAAATTTCTTCGAAATGAACGAAATGTCAAAAGTGACATTTATACTTCTCGATCAGTTTAAAATATATTTTGCATTTTGGTGAAATTGTTTTTATGCTATTTATTACTTTTCGACGTCTGAACGGTGAGTAAATCACTTACCGACGTGTTAAACTTAGAGACCAGTAAACACAACCTACGGTCCTGACAACCGATGCTGTAAATAAACAAAAAAGATCAATCGCGCAAAAAAAATTATGGAAATAATAGTAAAAATTTATCTGAACAAATTCAAAAAGATCACCATCACTGCGAATACCAGCTTTGCATAGAATTTTAATATAGTATCGGTGGTTCAGTGGTAGAATGCTCGCCTTCCACGCGGGTGGCCCGCGTTTGGTTCCCGGCCGAAGCAAATAAATCGCAGCTTCATAAACGAGAGAGAGACTCAGGAGAGAACACACGCACGCAAGCAAGGCACATAACACAGCAACGTAACGTAACGGTCAGATCTTTTGCGTCGCGACCTCTGGTCAAAACCTCACCTGGTCAAACATCACCTGACGTGAAGAATTAAAGTTCCAAAAAATGTGTGGAATCATACATTATACATACGTTAAAAAGCGTGCGTAAATGAACAATGCTTTTTATATGGGACTTTGACAGAAGTGTCAGAAATAGTGAAAAATATTTGTTACTTCAAAAAAAGACAAATTACCCAATGTTATAATTAGTAATTCGAATAATTGTCCTCATTTTACTGTAAATATGAATTTAAATAATTAGAATTCGTTGTGTATATATTTGTTTATAGAAAATTCATTTTTATGTTTTTCAACCCCTTCAGAGCACATTTTTTAAAATTTTTCTTCATGTGCTCGTAGATAAACTTTTGTATGACACTTGTGCGTGAACTACTTTTGCGCACTCGTTGCGGAACTCGTGCGCAAAAGTATAACTTCACGCACTTGTATCATAAATAACTATTGTTCACATTTCGTCCATTATCGTTGGAGAAATAAGTGATGTCAGTCAGAAGTCTGAGACTCATATAATACAAGAGAAATGTGTTAAACCTTCCTGTGCCTATCCTGCGAATTCATTCAAAAATAGTTTGAACATTTATTCACGGGTGGAAATTTCATTTGGTGTTTTACTGCCAAGTTAATGATAAATTTATAGCACTTGAGGCACTTGAATACGTTCGAAATAGACAAACGCGAACTTTTTATCTTATAGAATTCCAATTGTTCCAACGAAACGTTCTGAGAACGTGGGCTGAATACCTTGATGTCGAGCATATCGAAGAGGACTAGCATCATTTCGTGTGAAACTTATAATTTTGTTACAAATCTATTCGTAAAGAAATGGAGTTTCTCTGCGCATAAAAGCTTAGTTTGCAATGGTGTAGGAATATTCACAAATTTTCTTATAGTGACTCGCCATTGAATTATATAGAATTATTGAACGTCTTAAATCTCGTGTTACAACAACATTTTGGAGTTAACCAATGGTTGACTATAACACTTGCTCAACCTACTGAGTTACAGCACACCCTCAGTAAAGAACTGCTTAACGCATTGCGTACATAGCAACACTAAGAAAGTCTGGTAACTTATAAGTAACTTTTCAGCTTTCGTTAGGTTTCACCTGCGTTAAATGTGAACGGTTAACCTATAAATACCAAGAACACAACCAACAAACTTCAGAAATCAGCAATGGTTATCAAATGATCAGCGTAGGCATAAACCTGAGTGCTGCTAGCTATTGATTCATGAGAGACACGCTGTTGGTTCTGTGGGTTCTCACTTATTAGGTAATATCATATTTTGAAAATATTTCGGAATATTTTAGCTACCTTCATCAGATCGAGTAGAAAGTCTATTATTTCGACGATATCGAAGATTGAACTTCAAATATGTCATCCATAAAGGAAAGTTTCACAGATTTGATCAGCTGTCAACCGCGACCACGACCCAATCAGGAACGTGATATTAGGTCCTCCTTAACTCGGTTAGGGAATACTTATGGAGCGGTGCAACGCAAACTAATATTTTCAAGATTACTTTATTTTGAGACTGTCCCAATGTAAACGCTGCAAGCGGGCATCAGAGATCCCAATCCTATATCAACTATTCCAAACACCCTATACATACATATTTTAAAGGAGGTGAAATTTGGTAAGTTTATCTGAAGCTACGCGGCATCGGTAAGAGGGGAGGAAACATGGAGCATATCTGTCATAAACGTACAAATGACGTACGGTACCTATTTTACCAAGTAAAATTGAAAATACAAAGGTCACTGACAATACCAACGCCACTGGATAAATCAATATCAGCCAATTGACGAAGTGAGAGGGAAGATCACACGCACGCGCTTGCCAATAAGAAGTCAGCTGGTCAGGCATTTCGATAAAAATCACCAATTATGTAATTCGAAGGGTGTGGTAATTATGATTTTCGTACAACGCTGCCAGAGCTTGAAGGAGCCCATAACAAATTCGGAAAAGTGCTCATCTTTCAACATTCATAAATTGAAAAAAATAATGTTAATGGAAAAAATCCAAGTTAAACAAGCACATTAAAGAATTAACGTTTAATCATATTGTTGATATTGTTAATAGTAAAAAGTCCCCTTTCTAAATATTTTCACTACATACTTATCACTTCAGCTTTTTCATAGTTAAACGTGGCAGTATCGAATGTTTTCGACTTTCGCTTCAGATGAACTTGCCAAAGTATACCTACATGACTCATTAAATTGGTATTTTAAGCTGAGATATTTTTTGTCCATACGAAAATTACCATCTTTTGCAATGTTTTTCATGATGGTTCTGGTTTATTACGGGCAATTTTTATAGTATGACTTGAAAATCCGTGATTTTGAGATGTGGTTTCTTTATTTCGAAATGAGATTAGAACATTTCAATTGTAAAAATTAAAATGCACGTTTAATTGAAATAGTTATTACTCAACTCAAAATGTTTTAAGTATATTTACTTGTGAAGAAAATGAGCTGATTCAGTTGAAATGATAAAATCTGCTGATGTGTAACTAAATACTGAATTTGAAAATCATTTTTTCCTCGGTCACTTCAAATGACTGGTGTTGCATTAATAATGAGAGGAATATTTGATGACAAATAATTGTGAAGCCAACAAAACCTATATACGTTAACTAACTTTTGAATACTTATATCAGATAAATCTTTTTTGTAGGTGCAATGTCTGAAATTGATACCATTGAGAAGTGAAAGAGAGTATGAATCTAGATTTCCACAGATTTTTTTTTATATTCAGTATATTAAATTTGGTTATAGCAATAGAAACACGTAATGCTCATAAAATACACAGGTAAGATTTCATATTAATTTTTCAACATTAAGGAATAATTTTGTGAGAAGATTGTCTTTATAAGATATTTTTTTAATCTTAGAAGTTAAACAGAGCGTTGAAAGTGATACCGACATATATATTTCCCGCAGGTATTACATGAAACATAAATCCAGCAGAAATAAGCTTTTAAACTTCAACGCAGACAACTTAATGCATCCTTACAACGGTCTGGAAAGTTACTCTCTAACGGAAAATCAGCCGCACCACCACTTAAGACACCAACACGATGAAATTCCCTGGCCTGTCAAAAAAGAAGCGGTCGTGGAAGGTGATTTGATTCTCGGAGGGTTAATGATGGTGCACGAGCGAGAGGACAGCATTACCTGCGGACCGATAATGCCACAAGGTGGTGTGCAGGCGTTGGAGACGATGTTATATACATTGGATAGGATTAATTATGCTGAAAAACCAATTCTACCCGGCATATCAATTGGAGCACATATCTTAGACGACTGTGATAAAGATACATATGGATTAGAAATGGCGGTCGACTTTATCAAAGGTATGTTATCACAATTTACTTCTCGAAGTTCAATTATATGCTTGAGCGGAGAATATATGTAGATATAATATAATCCTCGACTATACAGAGCATTTCAATGAAAACTCTCCACCTCACATAATTCTGAAGGCGTCGCTTTGGGGTTGAAATTTTAAAAACACCACAATAATCATATAAAGGGGGACGTTTTTTTGTTCATAGACGTTGTCACCTCTCCCAATTTCTTAAATAAAGAAGGATAAAGAGAGGATTACAAAAATATATCTCTAAAAACCAAAACTCATGCCGCTCAGTCAGCATCTATAATTTAGTATTGTTCTGCTGACTTTCAACTAATGATTATTGTTGTATTATTGTTACTATTAGTGAATTGGAATTATCCAACTCCCAATTGATTGACTTTTCACTTCTTTACATTTTTGTAATTCTTTTGTAGAAACGATAATGTATAAGGTGTTCCACTTCGAAAATTGAGAAGGGTGGCTATGGGGGAAGGGGGTTAAAGTTATAAAGTCTATGTATGAGCCCTCAGAATTATTTGGGGTGGATAGTTTTCATTGAAATCCTCTATGTACTCAATATTATACAGTATGGTCCAAAATAACGAAATCATTTTTCCATGAACGAGTTATTTAGGAGAAAAATCCTGAAGTCCGCCAATTTTTATTTTCATCAAATTATCTTTTCATTCTTGACGTTATCCATTTAAGTGTGATAACGTTGTCCATGATATTTTTAAATAGAAAAGTGGGTTTTGCCATAATATCTCTCCAACCATGTCAATATGTAGAAGTTTTCCATTTTTTTTTATTGTCAAAAGTAGTATTAATGAAAATCGAACAGATTTATTAATTTATTGGGTATTGTTTTGTTGTGTCTAACAATTAATTTGATTAAGGCCGTCACTGACTTTGAAAAAAATAGGTGATATTGTGATATTCTATTGACGCTAAACATAATTGTTATTGTCAATAGTAAACGAGATCGAAACCTTTTTGAATTTTCCAATAACATGACAGACTGGAACGGAAAGAATTGAAATCTCAATATTAATTGGTTAAGCAGATAAAAAAGTATTAGCAATACAAAATAATAAAAATCCCAACTGAGAAACAATTACACAGTGCACAGTAAGCAAACTTATTTACAACAATTTAGGGAAACGGGTCATGTAAAATACCTCCCTACAGGTCGAAGCGAAGCAATATGTGAGATGTTTTGCTAGCCTTGGAAGATATACCTCATACCAGTACACAGGTGGTAGACAATGGGGCTGGCCATCATACAGTTTTTAAGACGCCGAAAAGGAGGAAGTGGCAGCACTAAAGAAAAAGTTTAGTGCATGAACTAATAGCAGAATATTTTGATACACTTCCAAATTTTTGAGACCCAACTTTTTTGTGAAAAGTCAGACTTTTCGGTATTGAGCTACAGAAAAATCATACCGGATGCAGGAGGATTGAACTGAGTGACCAGTGAAAGTGAATGTTTTGGCGGGAATAATCGATTATAGGATTATTGGACCAAACTTTCCCAAACAAACGTACATGGGTCCTGGATATTACAAGTTTGCTTCAACTTTCAACTTCTTGAATTGAACTGGCTGTTCCAAAGCAGACCTGACTTGTAGCTGCAGTAATATTCACTATGCACTATGCTCACTATTGAACTACCGCTACTATTTGAATATTCGCTTCACAAATGTTTCAACTCTCTCCAATTTTTTTCCATGGGGATACTAGAAATGTGAATTATACATAAAAAAACCACAAACTATTGATAAACTCAAAGGCAAATGATTTTCATAATGTCGGATAGTCAAGCAGCCATTGAAGCTCCGAGCTCTTGTGTAATCAATTCCAAAATGGTGTGGGAATACCCAGGAAAACTCAATGAACTACTCGAGAACAATATCTGTACATGTGGATTCCAGAACACACTGGAATGGAAGGAAATGAAATAGGAGATTAACTAGAAAAGGAAGTAACTGAAACACCCATTTGGGAACCGGAACCCTTTTGCGGTATCAGCTCCAATATAATATTGAAAGAAATAAGCAGAGCAGGGAAAAAAGAGAAGATCTAACAATTGGAAAGATCTAGTAGGACTTGGACAATCAAAGATTCTTCTAGATGACTACAACCCGTTGAGATCTGATGAATGCACGAGTCAAAGTAAAACTGCGTTAAGAATGTTAACAGGAATCCCTACGAGACATTGTCGCCTGAATGGGAGAAAGGAAGAATGTAGAGAGGAAGAAGGATGTAGATTTTGTGACATGGAAGAAGAAGCTTACTTGCGAATTGCACAGAAATACAGAGTCCTAGGGCACAACACCTTGAAGATTATTGGATAGAAAAGCGACATTTACTTGAGTTAAAGCCTGCAGATATCCCAAAAACTCTTCCGGAAAGGACTAAAGGAGCTACTAGTCTCTGAGTATTTCCTCAGGAAATGAGTAGAAGTAACGGGACACAATAGTTCCTCTACCTCTCAGTGACTTTCACCCCAATATACATACATACCTCGATGAATTCATCGTTCGCTTTGTATTTGAGAAGACGGTGATTTATTCGACAGCTTGCTTTAAATTTGATTGTACTTAATTGTTACATTTTTTTGACAACATACAAACATTAATTACTCAGATATATTGACATGTTTGAAGAATTATTTAGAAGACCTGAATTGTTGCATTGCAAGTCCCACTTCTCTATTTAAAAATGTTATTATTGACGTTATCACCGTTACATAAATGACATCAAAAATGAAAAAGTGATCTGCTGAAGTGTCTATACAAGAATAAAAATCGACAGATACCAGGATTATTTCCTTAAACTACCGGTCTAAGAAATAAAGAATTCATTCCTTTGATTTGGATCATACTGTATATTATTGTGTATATGTCTCGTAGTCACCCACAACTGATCGAAAAAATCCACTATTTTTTTGAGTAAATGGTGTACTCCCTATCCCTCCAGTTTTTAATCTTGAAAAGCTTTCGACAAATTTCGTTTTGTCCGTTTAGTGTAATGAATTCAGCATGTCTAGTTTTCCGCTAGATAAATTGAATTCCTAGTGACATCGTTTCCACGTAAAGTCGACTACACCGAAAAAAGCTTTTTTCTACGACAACCTCGATGAATGTTCATTTTATAACCGTAACTTCAATCATAAACAAGCACATTTTGTACAGAATTTCATTTTTGCATCGGCTGCTAGGAAAGTTGCTAAGCAACAAATGCGAAATGGAATATTTCGTGTTAGGTTTAGGTGCACTCCAAAATCACGAAGACTACGGCTTGTCAAATTATGACGTCTAGCGACAATTTGATGAAATGTCAGCAGATCGTTTCTGTCAAAATTTTAGTAGGTAACGAGTAATTCCATAGTTGTTTTCTATAAATACATTTTTATAGGCTTTTCTGTGTGTGAAATAGCAATTAAGAATATTTCTTCAATTTAAATTTTAATTCTGATAGAAAGCCCATTAGCGGCGAATTCGGAGTGATAAACTATTGTCAATTTATTTCTTTCAAGTTTTTGCAATGTATGCATATATTAAACGTGAACGATATGTAGTCATAGAAAAAGTATAGTATGCAATTCGCAACAAGATGGCCATTTTGCACTCGCATGAATTGCAGCCTTCGGTTCGTGCTACAAATTTCATACTCGTGCAAAATGGGTATCATTTTGTGCTTATTGCATAATATACTATTTCATAAGAGAACACACAAAGTTTGTGGAAAAGTTCAAGATAGTCATAGCGACTTTTTTTCTTTCTGTGAATATATTTCTGAATGTTATGGTACTATTTTTACAACTATAAGAAATGTGGCTCTGTATATGAAAGTATGAGCACCAGCTGGACCTATTCAAAAAAATGATAAAACATTTCTCACTCCATAACTTTCGACGGGCATTATTTTAACAAAATGCATCGATGAAGCATTGTTGATGATTGATTGATTGATTCAATTGACACCACCGGTCAGAGGCTTAGAGTCCTCGGCACCTCAGCTTCAAGGCTTTTTGTACTCTTAGTCATAGACATCCTCTTAACTCTTGGTTTGATGTTGAATGTAAGGAGCTTAAGACGCAAGTGAAAATTAAATTAAAAGCGTGCAAAAAGCATGGGTTTTCAGAACCATATAAAACGATATTACATTACTATAAAAAAGAATATAAGCAGCTAATTTAAAAAAAAAGCAAGTGTGTGAAAATAATGTTATAGCTGCTCTTTCCAATACTAGAAATCAGTCAGAGTTTTGGGAAACATTAAACTTATTTAGATGCAAAAATAAATTCTGTCCGATATCAATTGCCGAATGGGAGTCATTTTACGATCACTTAACTACAATTGAGGTTGAATTTGATTTCAGTTTTTTTGGCGTGGGAAATGAGTTTCTGGATTCACCCATAACAATCTCAGAACTTGATCAATCCCTGTTGTTGTGTAAAGATGGTGAGGCTCCTGGTAGGGATGGCATAACCTATGTCACTTATATAATAAAATATTAGAATCGGAAAAAGTTCCGCTTGGCTGGTGTGACACAATTCTAACAATGCTTCACAAGAAAGGACCCTTAGATAATCCAAACAACTATCGCGGTATATCGCTAATCAATTGCTGTGTTAAAGTATTCACACTTATTTTACCAAATCGTCTGTCCAGCTGGTGTGAAGATAATTCTATACTTCCAGAAACACAATATGGCTTTCGAAAAGACAGAGGCTGTTTAGATAATATTTCCATTTTAACCTCGATCTTGCAAATCACTCTTAGACTCCAGCGCAGAAAAGTGTTCGCTGTCTTTGTGGACTTCAAAAGAGCATTTGACAGTATAATCATAAACTTCTTTGGTTGAAACTTTATAAATTTGGGATTAGTTCTAAACACATTCGAATTCTAAAACAGATATACGATAACGCAACATTCTCAATCAAGCAACAGAACTCATACAGTAAAAAAATACAACATCTCGGAAGGTGTCTTGCAGGGAGAATCACTTAGTCCCCTAATTTTTTCTATTCTCATATCTGACATTGAAGATTATTTTCGTTCAAAAAATCAAAAAATGGACTTACTATTGACGGCAACAAAGACGTATTAATGCTTCAATACGCAGATGATATAGTTATTCTTGGCGACTCTCCAATCGATATAGAGCGAAAACTGAAGGTACTCGAGTCTTATTGATTTGATAACAAACTTGCAGTCAATACCGATAAAACCAAAGTAATTATATTAGCAAAAAGTGGCCATGTTCATAATTACAACAAAAAATTTCATTATAGTGGATATTGTCTGGAAACAGTCAAGCAGCTTACCTACTTGGGTGTTGATTTCTCCTCCACAGCCCTGTTTTGCACCATGGCTAAGAATTCTAAAATCAAAGCTAATCGGGCTATTGGAGCAGTAATGGATATAATGTGTCGGTCAAAAATGAATACTTGGGAATCGTGGATCAATTTATACAATTCAATTATTTTATCTTCTCTTTCCTTTGGAATTGGTATATGGGGTCTACGTTACACTGATATTATAGAGCGCGTACAGGTAAACTTTTTCAAAAAACGTCTAAGTCTGTCAAAGAATACCCCAGATTACATTGTACGCTTGGAAACATGTTCCGATCATTTGTCAATGGTTGTTTTCAAACATGCCTTACTTTGGATGAACAAACTGGAAGAAATGGACTCTTCAAGACTTTCAAAAATTCGCTTCAATCGACTTGCTCAGTTAAAATCTAATAATAATTCAAAGTATAATTGGGTGACGCAACTTAAAGAATTGTTTATTTATGCACAATGTGAGTGTCTATGGGAAAATTATTTAAGTACAAATGTACGCAGTTTAGATAGACTTATTCTAGACAAATTGCGAAAACGCCTGCTTGAAAGTGACATAAACAAAAAGATTGCTTCTAGTTACTCTTTACTATACTCACACTTACTAGTTGGTGAAAATAACAGTTATTTGCAAATACCCGCTCACATCTATATAACCAGAATAATAGCGCAACTTAGAACGTGTAGTAAAACATTTTCAAAATTGTCTTTTAAAGGAAATTTTTATATAATCAACAGCACTGATAATTGCACTGTCTGTAATATGGATTCCCTGGAGTCATTACATCATATGCTTTTTGAATGTCCCATTTACAGCCCTCTAAGAAAAAATAGTTTTTTTCACAATGTTCATAATATTGATGACCTAGTACACTATCTTAACACCAATAATACACAAAATGGATTTTTTAAACTTACTGAATTAGCTCATAGCATTATTAGTATTATAAAGCTGCGAGCATTTGCACATGGTGAATGATTGACATTACCATCAAGTCCACAGATATTTTATACTTTTATTTTTCTATTAACTATGTCTATGTCGTAATGTATCTCTAATTATGTTAATTCCTCACTTGATATTTTGTACCGAACCCTTGTGAAAAGATTTATCTTAGACACAATAAAACTATCTATCTATCTATCTACTTTTAGTCATAGTCCCGTCAGTACCCATAACACAAATCAGATGGTTGTGAACTTCACTAACCGCCGAAAAAGGAGATTCCTGTAATTTTACAGTTTTTCGCGGCATATTCAAAATTACTGTATTTTTACTATTAAAGCAAAATGACATTTATGGCCCATTTATTGATATTTCATTCAAAATTACTAAACATTAGATTGATATTACAATAATAAAAATCAAATAGTCAAGTAAAATTAAATAAAATGTCAAAAAATGGACCACATAATGCCTAAAGTGAGAAAAATGAAGCAGTAATCATCAAGCTTATTTATTTTATTGAAGCTGTATGGAAGAATAACTACTTCTGTCACTTTTCATTTAATGAAACATGTTTTTTATAAAGATAGAGCTTACCGGGTCACATGACATTACAATCTTTCACAAAACATTCTAGACATTGTCTCTCAAAATAAAAGTCCCACTTTAAACAATAAAAACCAACTACGATTACTTAACACACACACAAGTAAGCAAAATAGTTTTTAAAAACAAAAACTGGACAAACTCACGATACACGTCAGGCAGTTGTCAAGTTAGGATCATAGATAACACGTTAATATGTCAGCGCTGATATGTGGAAGAATCTGCAGCTACCACTAACGGCGTTACAGTTCTCACTAAATTAGAAATTTTAGTACTGACAAGTGGCAACACCCTCGCGCCTTCAGAGATCCACTACCCTGCTCTTGGTTGTGCCGTTTATATGAAGAGACCAGTTGCCCGTATCAGATTTAACAGTCTTTCCACTAGGTCCTTCTTAGAGAAATCCTCCCTTGAATGCTCTAGTCCTAGAAGTCTATATTTCCAATGAGAGGCTGTTGCCTCCTCTTCCATGCACAACTGACGAAGCGTTGTACAATACTTCTATCCATCGGTTGTATGCAAGGATTCAGTTTATATTCGAAGAAGTTATTCAAGTTTGTTTCTATTATTGCTGGTATTGTCCCTCCGGAAACATATTTGTAGTTATACAAAAGCTTGAACTTTCTGCGAAACTTATATTCGCTGTATCAGGAAAAGCAAACTAGCGAATGTGTTCAAAGTCAATTTCACAAACAACGGCTTATCAAATAAATTCAATCCATTTAAATGTTGCACTGTCCGCAACAGAAACACGCACAAACTTTATACAATCCAGTTTCATATTGTACAATATATTTCTCTACATAACCAGCCGACAGTAACTTTATGAACAGTTACGCTCTGCGTCTGCTATCATAAATGAATGCAAAGGAAAAGTTGCACCGAATCAGTAATATTTTGTAACATACTGTTAATGTAATTTAAAACACCATAATTTAGATGTAATCGTAATATCATTATTATTAAAACCTGGGTCCGTTCGAAACACGCGAGATACAATCAGTGCTTTTTGATGAGTTCTGCTTCCTCTGTATCCACACTCACTTCGCTCTTTCCAAAATTAGCTATCTGTGACCTTTTGGAAGTGTCCCACCCGAGTTATTTTTCATTCAAAAATATCACGTCTAAATGTCCTTATGGATTTGTTAGTCCTGCTATATTTTTTTATTGCTGCGATCCATTTAATTATTTCCGTTTAAATGCAGTATTCAAGATTTAAATGGGTGCTAGTGGAATTGGCCTCAAGCTCCCCGCATTAACCCTTTGGACCACCAATGAAAAAATTTGTTAGAAAATGGAAAATCAAATCGGCAAAACAAATGGAAGGAAAACGGAAGGAAGATCATTGAAGAGAAGCTTGCGTGTTTCCAACGTTGGTTGAGACCAATATTTTGTTGGTGAATGGGCTGTGCTTTCCCTGGGAAGAGAAACTTGCATATGAAGAGTGCAAACTTCCCAAGTAGACACTCAGAACAGCTGAATAGATCCCAATTTCATCAAATCGCAATATCCTGAGAAAAATAATTGTAAAATCCATGCCGGTTCAGGATAGCATGAGCAATACTTAATTTCTAATCCACAATACACAATTGAATAGATGTTATTGAAACAAAATAAAATTAACCTATCCAAGTCTATTAGGTCAAAGAAAAATTTGGCGATTATGGAAAGCAAAAACCTGGAGGCAAACCCAACATAAAATCGAATGAAAATATAAAAGTGGGCACTCATCATTCATTTGAAGAATAAAACCCAAGACTTAACTTTTTAGATACTTATCCTGATCATAGAGGATTTCTTAAAATATTAAAGTGAGCGACTGAGATATGAATTGAGACGCTTCCTAGTGAATGTCAGGTATTTTTCCTCCATAGAAAGAAGGAATTTGCGAATAAGTTATGTTACAATGTAACATCGAATAAAACCGAATTGATATAGCGTATAGCTTTATCTATTTTATAAGTGGAATGTGAACTGAACGAATACAATTGGGCCAAAAACACCCTGGTAACTTCTTATATATTTCTCAACAAGATCTCGTTCTGTAGAGCTGAAGAAGAAGCATAGTCATAAGACATATTATTCAACTTATTTAACAACAAGCACATTTGAAAGTCAATTTGGCAACTCTGCATATCAATCCTGAACGAAAGCAAATACAGAAATATATTAATATTTAATTAGGGCGCGTTGTATTAAGCACGTTAATTCGATTCAATGATAATTGATGTAATTAATTGATAATAAATACATCAATCTGTATGTATATTAATATCAATAGAGGTGCAAAAACTGGTAGTTATTTTTTAACCGTTACACCCACAATAGCTGTCCAAAACAAAGTTTTGTGGAGCCTACTATAAACAGTCACCTTATTAGACCCACTTTACTATGAATTTTAGATGGAGGAATTCTCTTCATTGATATCATATTCAACAAGAATTATTTTTTTTACATCAAATACGAAATGTGGATTTTAGAAGTGAATCTCAGAGAGGTTTCTGTGGTAGCAATAGCGATGCTGCGAAAATATACTTATATATTTTCTATTTTTATTATTCTAACCCAATTTCCGTACAATGTGTCTCATATCTCGAGCAACTTCACGAAAAATCGAATTTCCTTTATTTGATAATACATGGGTACAATTTTCCTTTGAGAATTCATTTTAAAAGATTACAGTGCGTTCATCTGGAAATTAAATAAAGAGCAATAGGTTTATCAAGAAATTGGAAGTCACACATACAGGGCGTCAGTTTGAAAACTTTCAATCCGAATACTTCTAAATGTGTGAAAATAAGAGAAACGTAATTTGGTTTTAGTTATTTACGTAATTAGTGGGATATGCATATGCATGTGAAGTTTGCACGACGAGGCTGTAGGCCGAGTCGTGTATTCACATAAGTGCGTTAATAATTCCTATCACACGTGTTACGTAAAATTTTTTATCTACAACTGTTTATTAGTATTATTAACAGTACCTATATAATAAAATTTGAAAAAAATTCAATCCAACGTATTTTGAATAATATCGACTGTGAACATAAGGTTACTGTGTATCATATTTTGTGACCATAGCAACAAAGACAAACAAGGCTGTGGAAATAAAATCAATTAGTTATGTCAGCAAGTTTTCAAAGTGGAATGAACAAAAATCTATAAAAATGAGTTCAATCGAAGACAATCTCCTTTCGTAAATTGGAAATGCAGTTTCCAGTGTTATTTTAAATATTTAATTTTGGTTTTAATATTTTTCTAGACTCTTATTATCGGTAGTATATTCAATAACGCACTAGCGCGGTAATATACGTCATCCTGACACTGAAAATAGTGTCAAATCGTACCCGTTATATGACAGTTGTAGATAAAAATATTATACAGGTAGGGAGAACTAGAATGACCATATTTTGGATGTGTATTAAGTGACCCCTTTAGCATCATGGATCCCAACCCCAAAATTTTGGATGGCACTACCCCTTTTGTGGTACACTTTCTCGATAGTATCTACTAATTCGATACAGTGGCGAACAAAAAGTACAATCCAAATAAAACTGGTTTTCATGGATTACTATTTTATAGTATATTATACACCAAGGTGGTAAAGACTATTATTATTGACCAAGCACCAAGATTATTTCACCAAGGACTTTGCCCCGAGCGGAATAAGGTGCAAGGTTCATAAAAGTCTTCAACACCATAGTGTCTATACAATTTTTTCCACTTCTAGCCAAAATTAAGACAAAAGTTAAAAATAATTTACAAACGCACCACGAGGAGCGTTTACTCCGTCGTCTGACTGACAAGTACACTGTCAGTTTCCGATATATTATGAACGTACTCGTTATGTCATCAGTCATTTTTGGTTGAGCGCCAATTTTGAACTAATGGCATTTTTATTCAAATAATTTCATCTTGATAGGTTATTTCAAGCAGCAAATATGTTGAAGACAATCTCCTGGGTATACAAAATTCTCAAAATATTTTTATTTGTCCATTTTTGACCTAGGTTAATTATAGAAAAACCTCTCAACCACTAATAGAGAAATTCAACTTTTCAGTTGGCTGGAAGAAGTAATGATTGTCAACTTCACAGCTTGTGAAAAAAAAGTATTCTATGCTAAGAAAAGAATAATTTTTGTTCCGATTAGTTTGAGTGGGAGAATAAAAATGTGTAATATTGTACTTGAAAGTCAAAAAGGATCGGAGTGAAATAATTTCACACGACCTCATTATTTAACTCCTATTTATTTTATTTTTTGAATGATATCAGACATGATTTATATACTGAAAGAATTCAGATAATTTAAATTTATGAAAATCGCAATGCAGTATTCAACGAATGGAATCTTGGAAATAATGTGAGTCACGTGAGACAACTTATTCTAGTTGAAGCAAGATCGGTGACAAAAAAAAATTGCTTCAGCCTAAAGTACTTAATGAGGGAGCACAAGTGGAAGTATTTGGACATTTTGCTATAAATCCTTTCATCTCCACGCCAAGGATCAGGGATAACAGGAATTTATCGGGTACATAAGTTAAACCATTTTTATCCATACAAAATGCAAATACTCCATGAATTGCGTGAAGACGGCCATGATCGCTAAATACAATTTTTTGAGATAACTACAAAGAAATTTCGTATTACTCTTGTGTTGCTGAAAAATATTTATTTAAGCAACGAGTTCTCCTTTTTTTTGATGGTTCTGTAAATAAACACAACTGAAGTGATGACAATCCGCATGTTTTCACTAGTAATACCACTAGAGGTCAAAAAATTTCCGGATTTAATTTGACCTCGTGTTGTATTCGGTAAGAAAATTCCACACCAAATGTGTTTATTTCCAACAACATCAAGGAGGTCTTTTTCAACTTCCAATCAACCTACCATAGTATATAATAATTGCGTTTTTAATATAAACATTATTCATAATGGTCCAAAGAATTTAGAAAAAGCTTGTAGTTGAGATGAATCAAAAATATCATGTAAACAAATAAAAATTAGATTGTCAGAAAAAATAGTCTGTCATTATAAACGTCAAAAAAATTTCCAGTATAATTCGCTGTTGGGTACCCACCACGAACAAATGTCCACTAAAATTTATCCGTTGCTATGGTAATCTGTAAGAAATGCACGTTCTGATTGGTTAAAAATCACATGTGCGGAATTTTCAGGGAAATATACACAAAGTACCCAGAAAAAATTAATGTATGGGTGGAAATATTGGGTGTGCCTTTATTAGGTGATGGTAATTCTTATGGCGATTCTCACTTAGAAATGTTAGAAATCACCATTCAATCTATTATTGTTGAAGAAATAAAAAATCAGTTGGATAAAAGTGAGGGTAGGGACCCGAACGAGTATTCAATACATTTTCAACAGGATGGACTGCCACCCCACTATTTTCTTCGTGTGAGGCGATTTTAGAATGATACGGTTCCAGATCAGTGGCTGTATCCTG
>CAJUYH010003696.1:28652-59527 GCA_910591685.1 Galerucella tenella | reverse complement strand
GATAGGGACCAAAAATTATTTTATTAATTTTATTACTAGTTAATCTTGACAACGGTAGCTGGAACGCTACCGAAACGTCGAAATAAAAAATAAAAAACATTATTGTGGTTTGATTCCCAAAAGAATAAGAAAAAAGAATAAGTAATGCCACAAGGAACTTACAGAAGATGTTCTTGTTTTTATTTCATTATAATACAGGGTGGTCCGTAAGTAATGGTCCAAAGTGAAATGGAAGATTCGTCGCCTAAAAATAGTACAATCTGACGCAACTTCTTTTAATAAAATATCGATGATTAGAAAGATACAGGGTGGCAAATTTGAAATGTCAAAAATGTTTTTTCTCAGTAAATTGGGGGCCTGGGAAATCATCAAATTTTATCCATTTTGATGTATTTTCTAGAGGGCGCCACAAAAGCTTTGTAGTTGGTATAACTGTGCGATTAACTTATTTTTCGTTAACGATATCTCTCTATTTATTGGAAAATATTAAAACGGCATCATTTTTGCGACAAAAAGGTATACCTATCATCAGTCTCAAAAGTTAGTGGTTTTCGAGATATTCGCATTTTTAAACCCCCCTTCATGATTTTCATTTCATTTATCAGCACAAAATAATAATGCTAGTAGGCGCTGATGTCAGCAAATTTATTATCAGGTTCAATATAGCAAGAACATTGATAATTTGCAATAATATTGTCATAGATTTCGAAAGCGTATTGCTTAGTAACAACCCGACTACGAAGGCGGAGGGCTGTTACCTCAAAGCAATATCCTCGAGGAAAGTTATGGCAAAATGATTGCAAATTATTGATGTTCTCCATATATTATAAGTGATAATAAATTCCTGACATCAGCGACTACTAAAGGTGCTGACTTGAGCATTTTTATGCACACATACAATGTGTGTGAAAGTTTGCTCTAGTCAGTACTGCCTAAAAATCTTGTATCTGTCGGTTGTCGGTTTTTAAAGAAAGATCAAAAGGATTGTGTGCTCAGTTTGGACGGGCTTGTCGTTGTAAATTTGTGTGTGTTGTATTTGATTGTTAAATTTTAAAATAATCAGTATATTATAAAAGATTACAGAATAAAATATAAGATGTTTCACTCGTTCGAATTTATCGCGTAAAGCACCGATGCCGCGGGTGACTGTCTGGTTACTTGGATGGTACAGTACGTCGCTACGTCCTTACTTGCATTTAATTTGGCATATTATACGGGATGTCGCCCGTCGAGCGCTGTTATTTTAGAACGGTGTTTATAATTGGTTGCTCGTGTTTTATATTTATGTTGTATAGATTTTTTAAATTTATTAATTAATTGTTGAAATGAGCAGAAAATCATATTAATATTTTTCTCTTTAATAGCAAAGCTTAAACACTAAATATTTTGTAATATTTGCTAATACAAAATTAGGGATTTATTTTTATAATAAGGATATTATATAAACAAGTACATTAAGCAAGAAAACACAAAAAATTAACAGGCTAATGAGAAAAATATAAAGCATAAAGTTGGGCTTGTTCGCATTTTATTGGAAATCTTAGCTGATGTGTACTGAAATTACGTTACTGGCCAACGTTTGGAGCGCGGGAGTGGGAAGATATTTTATACTCAACCTTTCGATTCTGTCATTATGGGAAACTCTAAAATGGCGAGGATATAAATTTTTACTTACACGAAACCTCAATCAGGATTGCCTCGAAAACTTTTTTGGCGAAATACGAAGTTGCTGTGGTAATGCCAAAAATCCAACCCCCGTGCAATTTTGTAGCGCGTTTAAAAAGCTATTTTCTCAATTTTGAAGGCACAAATGGATGACGTAAACGAAGTTCTTTTATCTATTGGTTCTGAACTAACAAAAGAATACCTAGAACAGTTCACTTTTCCTACAGAAACTAAAAATGTGCCTTTAAAAGTGTTTACAACAAATTACCAATATCTACCAAGCCCATAAGGAAATGCTTTAGTGTATGTTACGGGGTATTTGTTAAAAAAATTTCTGATACAACATTCATGTGAAACATGCTTAAAGTTTGCCCATTCGGTTGATAATTTAATAAACAGAGAAACTTTTTTCTGTAAACTAAAAGCTTACACGACAAAGAAGGATTAATTTAGAGGCTTATGTGTATCATCGAGGGACATTGTTGAGAACGTTATTGCGATGGAACATTATATTTATCGAATATTAAATTCTATAGCTAACCAAAGTGGAATTGGCCAGTTCCTTTTGAACGAATTTACTAAATTTTTTTTTCATCATCCATGTAATCAATTTCCTTTCAAATATTATATGCAAGTCTCTACACCAGAGTCCGTATATATTTTACTCTGAAATGTATATTGAAAGATTTGAAAGACAATAGATTAAATTTAACACATAAACCAAACTCCAAACTTAGTATTTTACAACATTTATAAATTTTTTTAATAAAGGTATCCTGCAGCTGCTTCTCTTTTAACTGTTTTATAAGATTTAGTGGCCCTATTATTCTGGTGGCTAATAAGTATATTTAATATCAATATCACAAAATTACCAAGATGCTGGATAGTAAATGTGAATTGACTCATTTCAAAAATTCAAGTTTATTTTTTACTCACCTTTTCAAATTCATATCCCGAACATTTTTCGAAATTATTAACATTTAAAAATAAACGTTTGTGATAAAGAATCCTATTAATTTAAATATATATTTCTCTAATTGTATAGCTTAAAATAAAATAAGCTCTTCGAACTGTTCTGGTATCTACCGATCTCGTTATTGACAACAAAAGCGAATCGTAAACATAATTTATGAGAGCGGTGTCCGTTTGGGACAGCAACTTGAATCAAACCGCCCTAGAGTGAAACATCTTATATTTTATTTTGTAATATTTCTGTTCGACTCGTGTGGATTGTCCATATCGCACTTCGTCTTCGTGCGATATGACCATCATATCCACACTAGTTGCACAAACTACTATATTCTCACAGTTACACCAATTACATAGCCCCTATCTTCAAATTTTTACGTTTGTATATAAAAAATCTTCCAATTTACCGAGTGAAAACATTTTTGACATTCCTAACTTTGCCACCCTGTATCTTTTGATCATCAATATTTTATTGAAAGAAGTTGCGTCAGACTGTTATATTTTTAGGCAGAGAATCTTCCATTTTACTTTGGCCCATCACTTACGGACCACCCTGTATATCTCATTCCTTTCAGAACTCATGAGGGGGGAGCACAATTTACGACCGCACTGTAGAATGGCCTTTGGAAAACTTTATTTCCTGATCCTACAATAAAATATTTACCCATCCTGCTATTCTTGATGATTATTTATTAATACGTTATTATTGGGACAGACCGTATAACAAATTTATTAACCATCGCTTTGTGCCAAAATGGAACGCTTCCGATTTATATAATTTTGGAAATTTTGCTCTTGAGATAATAATAAATTTGAATTTTATCTTATCTTAATTTTTTTTAGCTAATAATAATATAATTGGGTCATTGACCTCGAAAATTAAACTGGTTCTTTGCAAAAGTATTCGTTAAAAGGTACAATACCGAAATAATTGGATATTTTCATTGGACAATTTTGTACTAAATACAGGGTGATTCATTACTGCGATAGAGTTTTGTGAATTGTCAAAAAATTTGACGGATTGTAGCCAGCCTAAAGGCTAATCATTAAAAACATAATGGCGCGGTTAAGATATTCTGGAACATCTAGAAATCTTTGAAATCAAAAATTATTCCTGTCTCTACTTTGGATTGTATCCAGAAAGGCATAGAAAACGTCGTCTTAAGGGGTTTTTTGGTTCTAGATATTGACTGGTAGTTTGTTTTTGTGAAAAATCATTTTTTCTCCTTCAAAAAGTTCCCGAAAGACTTTTGGGTCATTGTTATCATAAATACTTTATTTTTCATCAGGTATAAGTGCGGGTCTGCACGGTAAATCCGCAAAAGTTTTATGATTTTATTGCATCTCAAGCTTCAGTCAAGTCAAGTCATTTGAACTATTAAGATCAGACAGCTGTTGGTACACAGACGGCTCAAAAACACCCTCAGGCTCTGGTGCAGGTGTATATATGGGCGCAGACCTAGAACAGAAATTTCAACCTCTCTAGGATTCTATGCAACCGTATTTCAGACGGAAATTTACGCCATTGTTTCATGTGTGGAGAGATTGGAGCACACCAATCTCATACATAGAACAATAAAAATTTTCTCGGACAGCCAAGCGGCTTTAAAAGCACTTAACTCTCACAGTGTAACGTCGAAATTGGTTTTAGACTGCCAAAAAGACTCTCCTCAATAGGAGAACTCAATAAGTATTGCTGGTCTGAATCCCTGGCCATTCTGGCATGGATGGAAACAATAAGGCATACTCTCTTGCAAGGGAGGGTGCTGCACGTGTTTCTATCGGACCAGAACCTACTATTCAAAACAAAATAAACTCATAACTCGACTAATTGGATATTGCAACCAACTAATTGTAATAACCTACCTATACCTACTTCAATTTTTGTTACTAGAGGAAAGTCACCAAATATGGAGTAGTATCGTAATATGGAATGCCTTCATTTCTCTAAGACTATAAGTATGAAACGCAACACTCTACCATCTTCTGTTTCATTCTGTCTACTAACTATCGCACCCACACCATCGAGTCAGTTGTAATAAACGAGTATTACCAGCTGTTATGTTTGTTTACGTAAATGTTATACTATTTAGTATATCGGTATTAGGTTTATTTCACCATTTTGTGATCTTTTGTCATTAAAATATTGTGACTTTAAAAACTATTTAGAAGAGTTTGAACTAGTATGAAAATCCAAATATGGACAGTCGTCGGTGTCTAATTATGGAATATTAAATTAAATGCTTGATGTGTGGGCTCTGGGCACATTATGATTGTGCTGGTCCAGAGTTTGATACTTGGATCTGTGACTTTTGCAAGTGATTATGTAACTTCTTCCATTTATCACAATATATTATATTTATTTAATTGATCTCAAAGATATTAATGTCCATTTTTGTTATTGTTATGTTGATTTATGCTTATATTCCATATATGGATACCTATTCCATATTTGTTTACTCATTTGTGATTTTGTTTTTTGTGTTAGATTTTAATTTGATAACTAATATATTTGATTAAAGGCTGTTAATAACTACATATAAATGTATGACTGATTAGTAAAAACATTAAACTGATTTAATTTATATGAATTTTTTTTTTTAATCAAAAACAAAAACAAAATGGTATTCCATATTTGGTGATTTTCCTCTAATAATAGTTATTATTACTTTTGGAAATAAACTATGTTGACATAAACTGTAACATCTTCTGTCAGGTGTTGATTACACATTATTTGATGAAATCACCACGTGGTCGTAGGAAAAATACTGTGCATTACCCGCGCGCAAGTGATTTCTCATTCTAGTATGGAATATACTATTTCGTACAAGTAATATACAGTGATTGATCAAACATTTGTGAAAACTAGGAAAAGTATTTCTTATTTCTACCTCTTACAAAAAGTTAAATATCTTATTACTGAAGAGATGACGAACCTTATCCATACGCCATACTTCATGAATGTCAAGCACGCTACTCGAACTTGAGTACAACGAATAATTTAATTCCCACATAGGGCGACGACCCAGCACTGTAGTGGAACGCATTCTGATGCGATAATTACAGTCAAGCAAGGTTGGACATGGTTAGTACTTGGATGGGTTACCATGACAGGGAAAACCATCGTATAGGGCCCGTACAGCCTGCAGCGAAACACTTTAGACTACTAGGGTGCACTTTAGACTACTAGGGTGAGTAGCATATCACAGCTCGCAGGCATTATACCAATGAGCACGAGGTATAATGTAGATATGCCGTCTTTCGGAGGAGACGTAAAACCGAGGTCCCGAGTCCATGGATGTTGGGCTCGTTAAAGAACGCTACCACTGGTTGGAACACTAGTGGGTTCGCCAAAATTTCCGGTTAGAGGTAGAGTGCTCCCGGCGTCGGTGATTAGCCTCAGTCGCAGAAATAGACCGACGTTAAACAACAGAATAAAAAAAAAAAAAAAATTCCCACAAAATCAGCAACCGTATATGAGGCTGAACATGAAAAATTTATTAAATGTATGAACCCGAATAATTTATTTACTGTGGCTGGAGTTGCCTAGCGATAAGATTTTTGAAAAATATCATTTCTTATTCGTTAGAAAAGTTCTTTGGATAATTAATTGAATATAGACAATTTGGAATATTATTTATTGCTCACAATCTATGCTAATGTATAAAATTTTACTATCTCTGTACCGGGTGGCCAACTAAGAACGGCCGTCTGCCATATCTCAGGAGTGGATTATAGCACAGGTTCAGGAAAGAAAAATTTATGACAAAAGTGGCATCGAGAAACGCCTGGAAATTATGTTCAGAATTGTAGGTCCACCGCTATAGGGCGTATTTGACAGTTAGAATATTAAAATGCAAATTTTTTTAAAATTTACTCAATTAAGAATCATATTAAATATTATAATCAGATTCCTCGACAAATTCTACATATTTTTAATACGACAAGTTTAAGTCTATCTCTTCAAATAAGGGGTGGGGGGAGAGTGGGAACCTTGTTACGAAAAAACGCCTGTAATTCCGGTTCTGCTCGACCGATTTCAATAAACTTGATATTGTTTGAAAGAGATTTTGTTGAACAATCGAAAATTTCTAAATATGTAGCAATCTGATCACTAACATAAATGCTAGAGGGCGCTGTTTTTTTTGGAACTTTAGTTCTTTACGTCAGGTTATGTTTGAGCGACCAGGGGTCGCGACGCAAAAGATCTGACCGTTACGTTACGTTACGCTACGTTATGTTACGTTGCTTCGTTATTTGACTTGCTTGCGTGCTTGTGCTCTCTCCTTAAGCTCTCTCTCGTTTACGAAGCAGCCATTCATATGCTCCGGCCGGGATTCGAACCCGGGAAGGCGAGGAAGGCGAGCATTCTACCACTGAACCACCGATGCTATATTAAAATTCTTGCAAAGCTGGTATTCGCAGTGATGGTGATCTACTTGAATTTGTTCGGATAAATTTTTAGGTACTATTATTTCCATAATTTTTTTTGCGCGATTGATCTTTTTTGTTCATTTCGAAGAAATTTAAATTATTTTATTCGGAATTTATTTAAATACGATCGCGCAAAAAATGGTATAAGCATCTCGAACGTTAAGGGTAATTACAACGTTTGTATGTAGATTCCTCTCGTAAAATTGGACAAAATGATATGAGGATTAAGGGGTCTAGCACATTTACTTTTCGAAATACAGGGTGTTGAAAACTTGAATGTTTTAATTCGATAACTTTAAAATGGATGGATAAATTGATTTGACATTTGGCAGGTTCTTTATGTAAAAGGGCATATTTTGGAAGAATTAGTAGTTTGTGCAACTAGTGTGGATATGATGGCCATATCGCACGAGGACGAAGTTTGAGCACGACGCCGTAGGCGGAGTGTTCAATCCTTCAAGTGCGATATGGACAATCCACACGAGTCGAGCAGCATATTTTTTCTTCGACCCACTTAAGAAAAAATCTAGAAAATAAAAATTTCTATAAACTGTAATATAACTTCAAATTAAAAATTTAACAATTCAATTTTATGTTTCCACTAATTTTTTTGTGGTAAACGTACAGTTCTTGAACGTCCAAATTATATAATGCTACGGTTTCCTTTTTTAAATATACTATGCTGTTATAAGTAGATGTTGCCAGTCGGACTCCCTCATGAAGGGTACCGTACCATTATCTATAATAATGAATATTCTGCTAAATATTTCAAACGTCTACCTGTTGTCGTTATTAATATCAAGCAGAATAATTATTTAAAAATGAAATTAACAATAAAAAAAAACTTCTTCACGGGGAATCGAACCCGGGTCTACCGCGTGAGAGTCTGGTTTGCTTACTACTCGGCCACCGAGGCATATGCAGATTGTTTATCTATAACGTCAAATGTATTACATAATTTTTGCTTAAAAGGAACTAAAGTTCCTACCGTGTGTCCCGCGACACGTTCTACCTTTTTTTTAATATTGTGTTTTCTCGTAACAATTTTCAATGGAAGCATACAAATTAAAGCAGGTCTTTAAAAAATAATAAAATTAGTAATAAAACACTGCTAACTGCAAGGCGATATCTCTTTTCTATCCTGAGATGTAAGAAACAGGTAAATTTATCGTAACTCGCGGCAATATTTTAGAAGAATTACTTTTTTGACAATATATCTCCTTTCCTAATAATTTTACAATAAAAATCAATGGGTTATGAATTATACTACAGAATATTTCCTATAATTTACGTAGTTAGATTTTTTTTGTAAAATTAATGGTTTCGGAGTAAAAGCGCCGTAAAGTCTGCTCCAACACGTGTTTTGGGTGAATGCACTTTTTTCACCCCACCATGAGCTAGAGTAAGTGGCCCGCTTTTTGATCGTGATATCCCCATCATACATATTTCGTCTATTAACAAAACAAAATTCACTACACCTTAAAAAACCGTCTGGAGAATTCGCAGGTATAGAAAGACGTACGAATTACCTCACACCTTCAATGGTGTATTCCAAGAAGCTGATTGTAACGACAGCTTATCTCTGAACAGTTGTTAACAATCTCGTTAGATTATTTTTGTTACTCATGAAGTTAACATCAAAATTTTTTATTTGAAGCCTATGTAATAGATATTTACGTAATTAGTTATGAAAAGAGCGATATTGTTCAACAAGCGTAATATTTGCCAAAACGAGCGCTAGCGAGTTCTGCAAATTACGCGTGTTGAACAATGTCGTTCTCTTCATAACGTGTTTACGTACAACGTTTTATCTAATTCCGCGCTTTCATAATATTCAATTAAATCATCAATTACAATGAAATTTTTTTGTCAATTCCAAAAACCAATCAAATTTCTTCATTTTATATCATATGAACAGTCTCAGCCAATCATGTCAACATTACACTGAAAACAGACCATGGGCAATTTTCACACGTTGCCATGGATACATATTGATTTATTTCGATTTTGAAGTTTCGAATATTTAATATTTTGAAATGTCAATGTAGGAAACAGACCTCCGCCTACGGCGTCGGTCTGTTTCTAAGCAACAAGCTTTCGAAATCTGTCATAAGATTTTTTCGAACAATTATCAATGTCCTTGGGTTATTACTACTGATAATATTGAAGTGGAATCAAATGGTGTTAGAAGTATTGTTACTATGATGTATTCACCCAGAAAATTGACTTACTTTAAATAACTGTGTCCTGAATAATCTTTTCAATGTTTATAAATCTCAAAATACTATTGAATTGAAATAATGGGTTAATTGTACAGTTCAAATAATGAAATAATTGTCAGTTTTGACAGTACCTACCTAATTAATAAATTATTTTTTGAAACTCATGTGGTATCTCTATTTGTGAAAATAAATATTTTTAAAAAACAACTTCGTTATTTGGCGCAGTCAGTAGGATTTTCAGATATTCACGTATCGCACGTGTTTCTTTCGTTTCATCGATTGTGTGAAAACTGAACTTACAATACAGGGTGTGCCATTGTGTGGAAGTGTTGTGTTGGAGGCTACTCGAAAATCATGAAGCAAAATCTATCGCAGAATAATTGGCAGTGTAAACCACTCCACCTTCACTGATGTATTGTAAGAAAAGTGCTGATTTTAAAGACATTTCCTTATCAATGAACACTTGTTTCAGTTGTTGACAATCTCGTGTGATTCTTTTTGCTTCACATAAAGTTAAAATCATAATTTTAATTAAAGCCTATGTAAAATTTGAAAAGAAAAAGTGAAGCCTTACATTTCAAAAGTATTTTCTAATATACCTACAATTAAAGCAATGGTTTTCTGCATATGAAATTTTGGCTAGTAATTTTCCTCAAATAAAGTGTCAATTAACTGAAGACAACTCGACTGTAATAAAAATATACACAATTAAAAACCCCAAAATTATTTCAGGCATGTTTAAACGTAAAAATCTATTTTAAGCTTTTATTATTTTTCTACCCACTCCGTTGGGCACTCCTAGAGAAACGGATGCCAGCCATTGTAAATAAAATTCGGGGTGTTACCATAGACCACGAGCCCTATGAGAGAGGTACCGACAATATTATCTAAGCCCTATAACAGCCCTTTTTAAAAATCTAGTTCTCCATTATATTTGTATTTAAATGGTGCTTCAGCAAATGGAACTTTTTAGTGTCTTAAAAAATTAGTCAGGTATATAAATTTATTTGAGTGTTATTGGTTAATTAAATGGTAGTTTTTTTTACAATGTGGATAAGTATTGTATACAGGGTGTAGTATAGTTACAAAGGTAAGTATTTTGTAAAGAATTAATTTTTAATTTCATTTCGGTCAGAACTTAGTACATTGGAAAACTTACGAAGAAATACGATTTCAAATTACAAAAAAAGTTGTATAACTTTTTTTTTAATGAAAATATATACTGTGTGGAAACCACTTATGAAATAAAATTCTTTGTCATTATTTCAGAAAATAATTATAAAAAATGCCGAGACACGTCAACTTTTGAATTGAGTTGTGCGTTACGTAAACATAAATTTAAATGTACAGGGTGATTCACGCAAGTATGCCATAGTCGGTGTTGTTTTTTTTTAATGAAACACCCTGTATATTTGCATATTTTTTAAATTCTCTTAATGAACCGATTCCAACAAACTAAATAATGCATGGTCAATTATGAATTATACAGGGTGAAATTTTTATTTTTACAGTTATTAAACACATACATAAAATACCTGATGTATTTGATTTTAATACATTAAAATAAATGCTCAAAGTGTTCTCCACCTAGTTGTTGGCAATAGCACAGTCTCCTATAGAACTCCTCCTTAACTTTGTTTAAAGTTTGAGGTGAAATATTCCGTATTTCTGTAGTTATCCTGTCTTTGAGGTCTACAATGCTAGTTGGTTGTGTTGCATATACTTTGTTCTTGAAATAACTCCACAGAAAAAAATCTAACGGCGTAAGGTCTGGCGATCTAGCTGGCCACTCAATAGTACCTCTTCGTCCAATCCATTTATTGTTGAAGGTTTCATCTAAATAAGTTCTTACCATTAAAGCATAATGGGGTGCCAACGAAGGATTAACTTCATTTCTAAGCATATTTAAATATTTTTCAGCTGTCACATATAGTGGTATAGACTATTATTCTTATAAAATGAATAAACATCACGGCGGAGTGAATTGTTCATACAGAGACTGTCCAAATAAATTTTATTCGAAAAGAAAAATGAAGAAGAAGAAGAATTCCAAGGGATGAGAGTATATAATTTAATATCCCGGCCTATGATAAAAGAAATTTTAAAGTTTTTGATATTAACTTTGATGCTACAAATTATTATCATACCATGCATAGGTGTATATTGTATTCCCTTTGATAATAAATAAATTAAGAATTATTTGTACTTTAAAATTTGGTTGATTTTTGTAATTATTTGTGATCTAAAAATGTATTTATTAATTAATCTCCCAAAAGTAATGACTATTTATAACAAATCATAGAAATGTACCTATAGGTATTTAATAAATACATATATAAATACAGGGTGGGGCAATCTTCTGACATCGGAGGATTACATCGTTGTGGTGATTGATAGAACTTTATAGTTTTGTGTGAGCTAATACAGTTACTGAGAGCACATTTTGAAAATACTTTCGATTCTACAGGGTGTTCCAAAAGCACGTAGCAACACAAACTTACATTTTTTTTAATGGAACGTACTATATTTTGTTTAAGAATCGAAAAGATCTCACCGAGAGCGTTACAAAAATATAGCACTCTAATATATTATAAGGGTGTTTTACAAAGATATGGCCAATTATTAGCAAAAAAGACCTCCTCTTTAACACTCTGCAGAACAGTAAATTAAAATAAATCAACAGGTCTTTGTGTTCAAATGTCATACACACATCATTGGCTGTGCTCAGTATCAATTACTTTTTTCATCTGTGGCTTCTTTAATACAGGGTGAAACAAAACGCAAATCAAGCAATATCTCAAAATTTTTAAATGAATCACCCTATAAGTCTTTTTACAATTTGTTAGTACAATTAATAAACTTTCAAACGATGTAGTAAACTTAGGGCATTAGTTAATGGAAAATCGTAGAAATTTTATGATAATGGTCAAAAACAAGTATTTTACATAAACAAATTAAATGGTATTAAATTTTTACATGCAACATCTTGTGAATTTTAACATTTCTAAGGCATCAATTCTAATCGTAATTTTGGATGCATCTAAAATATCTTTGACTTCTACTCTTACCATTAGAGGAAGGAAAGAAGGAATTATGTTGGAAGAAATATTTTTGTTTACTGTAAGTAGGCTAATGTCATTATAGTAGGTACTGATGAATATAAAAGCAGTTTGTAGTCTTTACGAAATAATTACTCGTCATCACAAACAGTATATCTTAGTTATGTAAAATGCAAGCTTGTAATTCATTTTCCAACTGTAGAATCGAAAGTATTTTCAAAATGTGCCCTCAGTAACTGTATTAGCTCACACAAAACTATAAAATTCTATCTATCACCACAACGATGTAATCCTCCGATGTCAGAAGATTGCCCCACCCTGTATTTTTCGATTATAATTATTGTTTTAATTCATGGCGCAGTCTTAAATATTTAGTGGAAACTTAGAAAAAAACTTAGAAAAAAACTAGAATTGTTATTGTCCCCGAGTAAACAGTGAAATTTGGTAAGAAATTCAGAAAATATTTTAAACTGGCAACATCGCGGCCATACCGAGTTAAAGGTTCAAGGTCATTGACGACGGAGCTGAAAATCGTTTGATGTTTTACCGGGATTCGTATCTGTTCTCTTTATAATCTGTGGTAATACGATACCTCGATAGTTATTGCAGTCTTTGTGGTCTTTTTTGAAGATGAGTACTATTCATGCTTTCTTCCAATCCGTTGGCAAAGTTTCTTCTTCTTATACTCTGTTGTAAATATGCAAAAATGTATCTCTTCCTTTCTGACCCATGCTTTTTTATCATTTCTGCTGTAATTTTTCAGTTCCTTGATAACTTTTCCTAATTCTTCTTTATCTATTGTTTTGTTCAGCTCCGACATTGTCCACCATGTCTTCCTCCAATTCTTGCGGGCGTTAAGAAGATCCTGGTAATACTTTCTACATCTTTCCATAATTTCCCTTTCCTTTGTTTATATTTCCCCATTTTTGGGGTGCTAATGTTCAACGACATTTAATTGCAATACAAATTAGGGTATTCTGCATTTTCACGTAGGGCAGCCCTCTTAAAAAGTACCTTTACCTAAGGAGTATTTTCTTGACAGCACTCTAGAGTTCTAGGGTTGGATATTATATTGTATGTGTGTAGTAGATATATAAGGAGTTCCTTGGGGTGCTTATCAGTAACAGCCATTTTTTTGCAATTTGAATAAGGATTACTATGTTTTGAAGTTAGTCATATGCATAAACAGGCCTCGTTACGGCGATTCACCCTATATACTCATACTTTGAATGAGAAATTTTGTTTTGGATACAGTCTTTCAAAACATGACATGTTTAAAAAAATCAAAATTTGGCATGTTCAAACAAAGACAACAGTACCTAAGTACCTATATTTATTTTCCTAAATGTAGGTATTTGCTTGTTAGGTTAGGTAATTTTGTAGACCAGTACTTATTATTATTATTGCAAGCTTCTGAATTTTTATTTTGTGTTGAAATTATTGTAGGTGTAATGGCAAGTTTAAGAAGAAGCGTGGGGTGCAAAATGTTCTACTTAAATTCTGAAAAACATCCTACATTTTATTGTCATCATACATACAATAACCTCGAGAAAATTTTCACCTGTTCACTAAATATTCAACTAAATATATTGTATTCTTCTGATAACATTTATTCGTAGAAACTGCTTCTGTTTTGACCAGTTTTAGTTACCAATATAGAATGGCATAAATCAGAAATGATTGAGCAGTTTTCATTTTTCTTTTATCATACAACCATATACATACTTATATTAAATGGAAAATACTATTTATAGAACTGTATACTGATAATAAAATCAATAATTAGCAATCCAGAATTTACTATCACTAAACATTACAAACTTTTGAACTTCATTTTGTGACTTGCTAAGCTAGGAAACTACAATTAAATTTAAATATATAATATATGAGAAATAATCCAAAATCGTTTTGTATTCAAAGCAATAACCTCTTGAAACTTTGTTCAGAATTTATTCTCAAACTCATTATTAAATAGTAGTACTAAAGAAATTGTACCCCACCTTACTAGAGCTCTCGTCTGTAAACACTTAAGAAATACCTAGCAAAATTAATTTTTCTAAAAATATCTTTCTCATAAATTAAAATTATTCACTCTGTACCAGACTTTATATTCCAATTATTCAAATTTTAAGTTACTTATTATATGTCTTACAGGAGGACATTTAATATTTGGTACCTAAAACTGTGAATTATAAAGATTATTTAGGTATCCTCATTTTTTTTTAATAATAAAGATAAAATACCTAGATACCTACTTATCAACCTAATTACATAATTATTTTAACATTTTCACCTATACATTTTTTTCCAAACATGTTTAAACATGAAACCTTATAAGGAGAAGATGTGTCAGAAATATACTTGAGAAACTGTTACACAGTGCTATTTAGTTCAAAATTATATATGGACCAAATCTTGCATGAAAAATAACCTACAAATTTTGCTTTGCAATTTGTACCTAAATAACAAATCCTCCACTTGTATCTTTTGAATACACGAACTCCTCACGAAGTTTTAGCACTTTTATCAAAAAAATATTGTAATAATGCCAAATATTTTAGCCAAAAATAGCAAATTAGGTCAAGAGAAAATATTACAAATACTCACCCAAAAGAGAAGAAATTTACACTATAAACTAAATAGGATTAAGCGCACATTTATTACTCACAATCTCTTAAGATCGAATACATTAATTTAACTTAGCAAAGTCCTTATAATAGTCTTAAAATTGGTTAGAAGTCTTTAAACGAAAAACACTACACATATGAGCTACCGAGGTATGTGCGAATTTACCCCCAGCGACATCTGTTAGAATGTAGACGAAATGAAATTCGCGATACTTACCGCCTACTCACAGAGTTGCCGCTGAGTACGATAATTACTTGATAACTGGTTTTCTGATGTATGCCTTGATTTTTTTTAATATGAGTGGATATAATTCATATATTACAACTTAATTAATTAGATTTTTTAGACAAGTATTTAAATGTATATATTTAGATGTAGTAGAATAGAAGTAAGCAGGGATTTAATACTAATAATAAACCTTGACATAACTAATTGCTTTTGTTAACACTGAATATGGGTAACCTCGTAGTACCTACTAGAATGTTCGCTGTTATTTAATTCCATAAAAATATAGAACCCTTGGGGATTATTTTATGAGTAAACGTGTATTTCTATTGCCTTAACATAATCAATATACCTAGATCTATGGTGGTACACTTTGTTTACAAGTACCTATATTATAATAATTGTTGTAGGTACCTATACTACCTATCTACCAGAAGTTCCTAACTATCAACTATGTTTCAAAGAAAATGCTTAATTTGTTGCGTTTAAAAGACTGATATCTATAAGCTTAATGGATCTGTTAAGAGATAAACAATTTACTCATGTTTGTACAAAATACATCATTTGTATAAGAAATTGTTAAAATAACACCCACAAAGCCATATATAGTACTTAAATTTATGTTGTAAAATGTACCGGTTTAAATTTATAAAATTTAAATAACCAGTAACTGTTGCCTCTTACTTGTTTTAGTAGGCGTTATGCGCGCTGTTGCCGGTCTGGTCCCAATATATTTCCTAAATATTTGTTTTAATTCAGAGTTTACCTCGTGGACATATGTTTTATTGTGGCAATAATACAAGACTATATAATATGCATTCACCTTTCTTATCACTAGTCTTCTTATTAAAATATTAAATGAAATTAGAAAAGCACCAGTTACTTATCAAAATGATTATTCCCTACTCCAAAATAGTACGATGTCACTCAACCTATGCAGACAAATGTGCGGGAAAACTGGTGGCTATCACCAAAAATGATATGGCTATACTATACATAGCAGGATCATTAGAGATAAGAGCACATAGTTTGATGGCATCTTGGCCAAAGAGATACGACTGTTAAAAAGCGAAATGACAGTTACGGGAGCTATGAAGACAACCCCAGCAGCTACATTAGAAGTCTTGCTAAATTTACCACCACTTCATGTCTATCAGACAAGGCGAAGAGCATTATTCAATAAAAAAACAAACATTTTAAAATACTCATAACAGGCCAAGCAGCATATGTGAGGAAGGATCTCCAATTATTTCAGAAATGGCACGCTTTCCAAATCAGATAAACGTGACATTAATCCAGGCAGACCTTACAGCAAAACAGCAATGTGCAGGAGGGTTATTAGGACAGGAGGGGACCAATGCCGTATACTCCTATATCCAAACTGCTTTAAAAGCAATCAGCTTCATGCAGATAAAGTCCAAACTGATTTGGGACTGCTTGGACACCATACATATATGCGTTGAACAGTCAAAATAGGCTGTTCCAGACCACTCAGATCAAAAGATCAATGGAAAGTCAGATTCACTAGCCCAAGAAGGCGCACGACATGCTCCCATTGGTCCTGAATATTTCTGTGGTATATCAGCACTTGGACAAAAAAGCAATCTCAAGAAGAGTGGAAAAAGGCGCCTGGAATAACTTGGACCAGAGTTCGTCAAAAAATAATCGCTAAAACTCACGGATTGGACTCCTGGGACAGCTACAAAATCATGAAAATGGGATTATCAGATACAATATGAGAAAACATGCTAGAATAAAGACCTGGCTAGGTTGAGGTTTTCAATGATTTTGAATGATCCCACCCCTCCCAATATATGGATGACTTAAGATTCGGCTTTTAGAAGCACATAAGCCACATATATGAATATTATGGTCCATCCTAGACACTAACGCTTTAACAACTTTCAACTTGTATTACTATTTTTCTTTGCAAACGAATATTTCTTCTCTTAGTGGCTTAAACACTTTATAGCATCACAAAGTAGTCATTAGAATTGATAATCTTCCAGTCTTCAAATAGCTATACCTATCGCTGAAACGCAGCACCTAGTGTATGTAGGTAATCAGCAGCCATACATAATGTTACTCATTGTTTTTGACTAGCTCTATTTGTTCCATATAATAATAGTTTTTAATGTTTAAGGCTGCTGGTTGCCTTAAGCATGATATATAATTCCAGTAAGGTCCTTTTGCTTTGCGGTTCATCTGGTCTGAGATAGTTCTGATAGTTAGATTTACAGGGAATCCACGACTTCGAGCCTACAAACAAGGACTCTCTTCTTTTCCTGGCTTATTTAACTAGTACGTATCATGTACGAGACCTTTACCAGGCTTTTGACAGTTCCTATATAGAACAATAAGATCGTCTAATTTGCTTTTGTTATAATCAAATCCACAGATTTCATACCCAGCGAAAATTATTGAAACTTCTCATACATTCAAGCGAGTCTTTCCCAGTTCAACTCTGATGAGAATCCCTCATGTTTCCTCTAGCATATTCTGTTATTATTTCTTCAAAAAGTTAGACATATTTCCACACTCCTTTTTTCCAACATAAATTATAAACCTTGCAGAAAATTTAACTCACATTCCGTCACACTGTTTCTCAACGCACCTTCTAAACGGGCAATATTTTTAGTGCAATATACGTGGCTGCAATATTGGCAACTATAGCCCAGCCAGGATGAAAATATTTTAATTGTAGCTATATATATCTCGGCAATATTGTTTGCAATACTATGGCCCATTAATGAAAATAATTTGTTTCGTAGACGGGATACACAATCGTGCAAGAATGGCTGACGAAATCATTCGCGTCGCAGCGACTTATATTGTTTTAAACTCAAAATTAAAGAAAAAGAAAAGTAGATTGTAGATTCGACCTCAGGCGTGAAACTTTAGATTACCTAAGTCTAGAAATAAGTCTTGATAACAAGTTAAAACTATCATTTTTCTACGACCGTGCGTTTTAACCCACTTTCCCGCACGCATTTTAGTTTTGAAAGTGTCACTTTCCCGCACTAGTGCGGGAAAGTAAAATTATGCAAATTTTGACCTAATCAGATAGTTTTTCAGTAAGGAAGTTATAACTATTGTCACAACAGGAGAATAAATAGTCCATCAACTAAAATCTACATCTTTTCTAGCTTTTTGTTGCATTTTTAATTTTTTGAAAATATAAAATAATGGAGATATTTTTATATAACCCTGTACATTCTTTGAAGTAGTGTCACAAAACAACTATCAAACCACCCGGATTTGATGTGAAAAAAATATATCAAATAAAATTCTTTCATCTACAAATGACTTGAAACCGTTGCCGTCACCTTTATCATCATCTTTATGTGACCTGCAACCGATGTCATACTCTTCGACGTCATCTACTTACCAGTTATCAGTTAACACCAAATAACTCCACTGGACCGGTAATTTTAAGTTATTTACAGAATGCAACAAATTGTGTTTTTAATATTAATATTTATAATAATTAATAGTTTTTGGTTAAAGTTTTGTATATGTATGTTGAAATAAATGAATTTTGAAGAATGGGTTGGTATACTTTTTTGTATATACGGTCGTAGAAAAAATAATGTTCCTAACTCATGCGTAAAATGTCTTTCCCGCCCTTGACCGCTTGCCCGAACTCCGCTCCGCGTCGTTCGGGTCAACTGCAGTCGCGTGCGGGAAAGTATCACTTTCCGCACTTGTTAGGAAAATAACTATTCACTAGTTTACCGCCAGCACTACCGTTTTTCTTCTTTTCCACCTCATTATTTGCATAAGTTCTCAAGTTTCTGAATTTTTTGTAGGCCTCATCACTTGATATACACCAAATTCATCGGCGATAACTGCCCATCCATCTTTTTTAACATTTCTGTCTTTATAAATTCGATCGAGTGTTAGTCATTTTATATACTATAACCTCCAAAATTCTCATAATAACAACAATCGAACACCAAAACAAAGTAAAATAGGGCATGTCCACGACAGATGACATTGACAATACTTAGGTGGTAAAACAATAAACAATAGACATGATGAAAATTTATCAAACAACAAACAACTATTAAACTATATTATATATTATTAAATATGCAAGCTCAACAAATAAAATAACTAAATAAAGTACACTGAAGCAAAACCAACTAAAATCAAACACGATCTATCATTATAAATCAGCATAACCTCACTATTAAGTACCACGTGTTCTGAACGCTTTGTTTATTGTTTTACCACCAGACTAGTTTGTGAAGTCACGTGGAATTGCCCTATTGCAGAGTATTTTCACTGGCCAAGCGATCGTCCGGCAACTGCTGCAACCAATTAAATGCATAGGCAACACAAAGCACGTGTAAGTAGCTATATGGCCGGGACCACCGGGACACACTGAAAATAAAGTCTCAGTCCGGCTGTTATTGTGTTGCAGCTACAAATTGCACTAAATGTATTGCCCGTTTAGAAGCACCTTAAAAAATTATGATGTTCAAGAATTAAAATTGAACAGGTTTGAGTGGAGTTAAAAATTGCAAAAGTAATGCGACCAGATTTAAAACGAAATCGTGAGTTGATTTGAATAAAACCAGAATTTCATTAATTCAAAGGTAAATAATTAAGAAGGATTATATTAGTTCATTTATTTCTTATACGCAACATTATTTTTATTTTACTCGAAATTATATCCCTGTCTTAAAACTCCCACCTTATCGCCCACCATTTTGGCACAAATGGAACACTAGCGCCCTCTTATTTTTAGAGCATATTTGCATATAGGTATGCAATTCGTTTTTTTTATATCTTGTTTTTAAACTAGAGAGGTATATTTCATTCACATTACCCGTCATGGTTAAAGCTGATAATCCCATTTCATTGAGTTTAACCGTGGCGTCATTTCCGTTTGGGTACACCTCCCCTACCTGCCTTTGGGTTTACCAGCTCCATAATAGGTAAAGGTGGTTAAAGTTGAACTCGTAGGGCATAAAATACCGAAGTATTTTGTCATAGAGAACGTAAGTGTTCTATGGCTGTGTGTGTGTGATTAAGTCTTATTGGCACTGGTTTTCACAATCAACTGGCCAGCTGACAGAATTAGGGTTAGTAATTACATTGTATTTTAGATTAGATTAAATTTTTCTCTCTCAGTGGTTAGCTCTTTCATAATTATTAACTTTTAGCTCGTTTTTTTAGCTGTTTTTTTTCTTTTATTTATTTGTTTTTTTTTATGTCATAGAGAAAGTAAGTGTTCTATGGCTGAACTTGAAGATTTGCTTACAAAATAATATAGATAGAGAAATAATATGGAAGCATTCAAATTAGAAATTAATGGAGTGGATGTTGAGGTACGAAATACACAGGAAAATGTACAAATATTACGAAATGGTAAAGATTAGGAGAGTGAAGTATTTTTTAGCAAAACAGGGATCAGATCATCTATTAAGAACATGGTTGCACACAACTTAATTTTTTCATATTTAATTTTCAGACATGAACAATAATAATGAGGATTACAAACAACAAATCTTTTTTCTCTCGGATTAAAAATAAATGTTAGGTTATATTTACATCACAGTGGGTAAACCACGGGTAAACGTAAAGTGAAAGTAATAGGATTTAAAAAATGGTTAATGTTGACGTCATTATGACGTAGTTGCCTCCCACCACCTTCACCGAGATACTCTAACCGGGTTTAACGGGGAATGTGAATGAAATATGACTTTGGAGTAGCATTTTAGGGGTTTCACACCACTAAAAGTTACTAGACCCTTCCGGAACACATTGGGAGTAGTGTTCACACATTTTGGACTTGAAAGTTTTAAAACAAAGGTATGGTTTCTGTTTCTATGAATTAAAAGTGTTAATTTGGAGTAGTTTGCCTACAACAATAAAAGAATGCTTAAATTAAAGTCATAGGCGGCGATCTAATGGAAATTTAAAAGGCGAAAATAAAAATACATTTCTATTAAATAATGTTTTAATCACAGAAAGTAAAAATTGTATAAATATTGCAGCTATACTTACATTCAATAAATACTTTCTTCGAATTATGCATTGAATTTTCTTACACACGCTTAATATAATTTAGAAAGAAAAAAATTAGACACCTAATAAAATTGTTAACAATAATATTGAAATAAATGACTTTCAAACTTCCTGGAAATGCCTTATTTTTATACAGGGGTTGACAGAATATTTCCAAAAAAGCTTTTTCCTACCATATTACTAGCAATGGATTGATCTCCATCAACTTGGCTTATGTGATGTTAGCTGACATTATAGAAATCTCATTGTATACTTTGAACACAACCCTCGTAAAATACTATCCTTGAAAACAAAATGACTTGGTTAATTTTTCAATTAAACTTTAACAAATTATACATTTTTGGAACGGTAAAATATACAGGGTGTTTCATTGAAAAAATAAATAAAACCTCCGAACCCGGAGATATTTGTAGTATTTTGCTGCAAAAGTTAGGTGGATTAACGGTAAAAATTATTTTAGTAAAGAATACCTTACAATTATCATATGATTACCTACCCTAAGGTAACATTTGAACATTAACTATAGAAATACAGTAGTTTATTCAAATAACTATACATATTAAGACATATTTAATTCTGGAAAAACAATTTATCAAAGTGGGTATTCTCTAGAAAATATCATTTTATCAATAACTATAAAAAAACAATCAAAATGAATTTACCGCTCATATTTATACAGAGAGTTTGATATAATGTACACTCTCCAATATTCTTCGCATGTTCATCATTATTTATCATCTAGATTCGAACCCCTACTTGACATCAAATGATTTTCATTCCAACATATTTTGTTATCTATGTAAGCTCTTTCAGCAGCATAACTGTGGTTACTTCCCATATTACCTCCGTATAACAGCATTCATCATCTTTTTTGAAGCGACAGTGTAAAGGCGCTGTTACACAGTCCGTGGCTCGCTAAACGCACTAGTTACACTGTGTACACTAATTCGAATACTACTGAATGAGTTCCATTCAAGTATATGAACATCAATTCATAAAGAGCAGCTGGTTTTCCGTACACAGTCGTCAAAAAACCGACAACCCAGTGGAGCGAGCTCTACTGAATGATACAGATAATGCTTAAGTGTGTATCCACCTTAATATTGGTGGTCCGGTATGGTTCCCGGTGCTACCGATCCCGTTAATTGTTGATGAAATGTCATCAAACAGGGAAGTGATCTGTGTGCAGGTATGGGTAGAGCTGAACCAAGTTGGAAAGTTTGAGTTGAACGAGCCTACAAATTACCGAGCCATAATTAGATTGTGATGATGTTACAAACTTTATTTTAGAGAATAACCACTTGGATGTAATATATCGATGTCTAAATCACAGCCACGTAAATGTGGCACAAATTATTATATTATACTACTAAGATTGAATCACATTATTGCTTTAATTATAATATAATACAAACATTTACATATTTTCTATTTATGAGAGCGTTGGTAAGATATTGCTCTCAAATTTTGAGAACAGGAATGTTTATAACTGTTATGTGATATTTAATTACCCTATAGACAAAGTTTTAATTCTAAATTTTTTTAGTAACATCTCGAAGTTTAGTTTTACCCTCGTTTTAACTTCTGATGTAGTGAATTCCATGGTGTAATAGAGAAGAAGGCGTGCTCCCGCGGAAGACGAATTTTCGTCATGTTTTGCGCACCTTCCAAAACGCCGCCATATTGCCAATCATATGCTTAATGTTTTGAATGACTGTCATAACTATAACCTACGGAACCAAATCTTACTTGTTGTTATCGTTCATTTTTGTAATAAATTGTGAACTCTGAACATTGGAACATTAAGTGAGTGTCTTTATTAGGTGTGTTCTTTTTGACTGAGATCTCAGCTTACTTCAGTTAAAGTGAGATAAAGTGATGTGAGTAAGCACCAAAAAGAACGAACTACTCAATTGAAACGCGCGATCTGCCGACGCATGCGTGAATAAGAGATATAAAACATATAAATTCGTATCAGCATCTAATAATGTTATTGTATCGATAAATATTTCTCCTTTATTCAGTCAATTGATAATTTGTAACAAAAGAAAATTAGGTTATGTGTGTTTATATGTAAACAATATAAAATATTTCTTCATCCCCTCCACTTTATTTCCGACTCAAGTCCAACTGATACCCCCTTACATCACATTCAGCATCGGTGAAGGGGGAGGAAAAATCTCAGCTCACTTCAAAGTGAGAAAATCAAAAAGAACGCGCACATTGCCGATATCAGCTGAGATTAACTGAGATCTCAGTCAAAAAGAACACACCTATTAGCTGTATTCTTTTTACCACGTTTATCTGAGATTAACTGAGTCAATCAGTTAGTCTCAGTGAATTAGGAAAAAGTATATGTTCTTTCAATATGGCTCGAGTTGAGTACAAAGTGAGACTAACTAAGAAAAAATTTTCCCCCCTTACCTCAATTGAGCTAGCTTTTCATAGAGCTTAGAAGTGAGTTGAAAACTTTTTGCGATCTGTACCTGATATTTGTTGATGTCACAGGCCACATCTATCTTAAAAGTGTGGTTAATGATCTTTTAAATAAGAATTGCTTTAAGAAGTGGAATTTATGGCACTTTCAGGAACCATTGCCTGTTGGAAATGAAAATTTGTGTATAAACTAAATTTTTGTGGTATAATCCGAGGCATAAACATTAGAGGTTATGTTATAATTATGATCTGTGACTGTCAGGCATTCTTTTTAGATATAAATTTGCCTCAATTTATCTTACTTCATCTCAGCTCACTTTGTCTTAATTATTCTTACAAGTGAGACAGTCGACTGGTAAAATGAATACAGCTATTGTTAAATAAGGATTTTGTCTCTTGTGTTCGTTTCAAATTCAGTTATTTGTCGAGCGTTTTTTTTCGCGCGTTATTTTCTGATTGGCTGATTTTTCAATATGGCGGCGTTTTGGAATTTTCTTTTGATTGGTCGTGCGCGGTAGCACTCCTTCTTCTCTATTACACCATGGTGACATAAAATTTCAAATTCAAATTGCATTTTGATATTTAAAAACGTCGGATTGAGTTACTGACGAGATACTACCTCTCAATTGTTCAGCATTAGACTCAGCGCTGAGAATAATGACAAAGAATTTATTTTGTATCTTTGGCGCTGACAAAGTGTTGGGTTGAGTTACGTCTGTTATGGATGGCCCCTTATACCTTTTATAAATAATCACATTCAACAAGGTAAACAACAGAGTGATAGATGTCAGATGACAACATTTTTGTCCTGAAGTCAGATGTCAACATTTTGTCTCAAACATACCAATAAAGGAGAAAGAAGAAGAAGTTGAAACATGGAACAGCAAAAAAGTCTACTGACAACTTCACACTTAAACTAGTGACGTATCTGCATTATTTGCATAATTTCAGTAGATTTTTGTTTTAATTTTTTTTCTGTTAATTTAAATATTTAATTGAAAATAATTTTATTTTTGATTATCCCACTTCTCACTTAATGATATTACATAATGAAGCACGGGGTCAAAATTTGACTAGAAAACTTCTTAAGATAGCAGATTGCAAAAAAAAATCATCAACCGACCATACAATTTTATCCAGTAAGCAAATTTATTTGTGAGAAAGAGAAAAAACTTATTCCTTTTGAACGCAATTTGTTTGTAAGCCAATGCAATACGCACAAGAAAAAGTGCGTTTCGTTTTTAATTTTATTCATAAGTTTTTATCACAATACATTTCTTTGCAGTGTTTTACTCGATGAAATCGCATAGTGGGGTGACTTTCTCGGAAAACTGTAAAGTACAAAAGTCAATTTACTGTCAGTTATGTAAAACTACAATAAATGGAAAGGGAAATTAAATGCTATTTTATGTATAATAAGTTTTACCCTGAATGGTATTTGCCAAGTGATTATAATAAAACCAAATAGTGGTTGTAAAACCTGAGAATGTCCATCATAAAAGGACAGGATTATATTATAATAATAAATGTTGAAAACTCCTACAGTGGACAGATCGAGACGTGAACGAGCAGAAGCGCCGCCCACGAAATTCGATCATGTTAGACCTATAATGTTGTTTCGAGCGATAAACATCTTTGTACAGTGCCGGATTGAGTTAGTGAGTGATGGAGTTTAAAAGTAAACTAAATAAACAAAGTTTGAACAGTCAAACTCGTGAAGTGGTCGCTAATGTATTTAAATATATGGAGGAAGAAGAATCTACAGGAGTGCTAAAAATGTCTATCGATAAGTTGTATGAACGAGTTATTGCTGCAACGGGTGTGTCTGAATCAAGTATTCGAAAAATTGTGAATGAAAAAAAGGAAATAGATGCTGGTTCCAAAGCATCCTTTACATCTCAAAAAAAACTAAAAAGAGGAAGGATCCTATGACCGACTTGGACGATGCAGATAAAGGTGTACTATGTAGAATTGTAAATAATTTTACAGTTGACAAAATTGTGCCTACAATGCCGAATATTTTGGAAAAATTTAAAGAAACAGGATATAGAGGAGGAACAGATTCTCTTCGGAAAGAAGTAAAATCAATGGATAATTATTATCTCTATCTGTGACAATGAAATATATTTAGATTAAATTTTACTCATCAACATTTTAAATACGAATTTAGTACAAATAATTTAATAGTATTGCACATTTTAGACAAATGAATAAAAAATTTATAATACAAAATAAATCACAAATTAGTTCCAATAAGTGAATCTCTGCATTTACCCCTTAGTCCGCATCATCGTATGTTTGCCTTTCTGTTTTCCGAATACTTTCTCTGTTTAACACGGCTTCGCGCATCTCGAAGTTCTCCCACCGTTCACGTCTCGATCTGTCCGCTGTACCTTTCTCTAAAGTCGATTACGCCAATTATAATTAATTTTGATGAGGATAGCGATACCTACACTGAACTAAATATAGAAATTACTTATATATCTCCTATAATCCAAATTTCTCAAATTCGACTCTGTAGCTCATATTTTGCATCTTTTACTTGATGATTTTCTATACAATGGGATTAAACCAGGTAGTTTATTGTAGTTGCTAAGCCAATGCCATTTAGCGTTAAGCTTATTATCAGGGGCGTATATAAGGGGGAGGTTAAACCCTCCCCCCAATGAGAAATAAATAAGGGTACATTAATGTTTTATTAGCATACTGCCTTCGGCGGTGTCTTCAGTGAAGCTTTCCTCCTCTAAACCAATGAGATGAAACCCCCCCATGTAAAAGTTATAGCTACGTGACTGCTTATTATACCTGATTTAACAAGTCCTAGGACGAAATGGTATAGCGATGGCTCAAGTGCAAAACGTCGTAACCCACTGAATATTCAAAAAAACCGATTTTGGCGCTCAAAGCTCGAAGCATTTAGTTGACCTTCACCTTTTGGCATATCATCTTAAGCCACAGCTTCCTGACAAATTCATTTTACGCGCTAAAACATAAAGTTCTACCGAAACCAGGAGGTTTTTTGTTTGCACTGAGCAATTGTAGTTATTGGGGACACGACGTTTTGCACTTAGGCCATCGATAGGCAACTAACATTACATACAAAGTTAAATTCAATATCAACCATAATGGCCTTCCTCAAATTTAACGTTCGTTTAATTGTTTAAAAAGATGAATATTGACGAAATTTTACGGAAATTTTACGGAAATTTTACGGAAATGACCGAATAGGTTAATGTCGTAGCATCAACTTATTATACATATATTATATAGGATTTTTACGATAAAAAGACGATGATGTAATTTTTAGTTACTTTCCTGCTTATCAGAATAAATATTAATCTACCAACCCTAAATACAATTTATCCTCAACAGCCAGGGCAATTTACAGCTAACGGGTGTGCAAAACTTCAAGACGTTGTCAGATCAACTGGTAAAATTCCCAAGTTTGTTTTGACGTTTATTGACATTCGATCATCGTCTAGTGTTTACAAGTTTTTTTTTGGTGCCTTTAAATTCATTGTTGCTTAAAGATTAAAAAACCAGTTATTGCCATAACTAATTATTTAGGCAAATCTGCAGTGTGTAGTTAATAAATTGCCGAAACAGATGAACAATAAATGTCAAGAGATGGTAACATCTTTGTTAGGCTATTTTGAACGAGAATGCCGAAATTGGGGCTTCTCTCGGTTACTGCTGTAAGAGACGTTAGTAATAGTATTCGCTATTTGTATTCATTATTATTAAGAGCTGTCAATCTAGTCAGATTGACTTTCCTAGTTTTGTTAAGTAAAAAAAACTACAGCTTGGCAACATCACAATATTTTGTTTTGCAACGTCATCGTCTTTTTATCGTATAAACTATAGTAGAAAAATCCGAAAAAGTCAGTAAACAGTATGGTGGCCAAACGCTATTTTTGTGTCTACGAGCGCTGGGGTGCGATTTTCGAGTTCACACGAATATTCTGCGTGTACGGTTATTTCCACATGAATTTTTTCGTATACGGTGCTTAATGTGTATTGTTCAACACCGTTCGAATAAACGTTCGTACACGAAAAATTTAGCAGCCGGCAACACCGCACAATCGTATCGTTTTGTCACTTGTGACATTTGAGAAGCAAATATACAGTTCTATGCAAAGAATATACCAAGTGTGGTAAGCCCAAACTGGCTTTTGATTCTTATTCAACTTATTCAACATTTTTCCTTTATTATTGTTTGTTTTTAAAAAATGTTTATTACTTCTAAAGCGACAGGTTTTGTGAGTCTATGAAGTTTCACAAATTGCCTCTCTGAATTTTCCTCAAAAGGATCAATAAATGGATGGTCTATCTGCTAGCTCTTCCGCTTCTTGTATAGCGTTTATGAAGTTTAAATGAGTTGAATCATCAAAACCTGCCATATTATAACTGATTATATCATTTGGGTCCGTTGAACTATAGGGAAACACGAATTTTTGACTGCTTTTGCGAAAAATCGATAGTACTCACCTATCTTGGGAATAATCCGTCAAAAAATTTGCGGGTTATACATATTTTGCTGAGAAAAATGCAAAAAAAGAAATTTTTTTTCGCCACTTGAGCCATCACTTTTGGACTAGTTATTTTATACAAACCAGTTTAAATGTATTGCACTGTAAGGAAAAGTGATCAACAACATGTGTTCTCGCTAATTATAACAACATTCCAGTTAGTTTCTTCATAATATTGTTTAAATTACCACTTTCATAACTATATATTTGACAGGCTACAAATTTGTATGAAAACAATTAAATCAAATGACAAATGACATAGAAGCTCTAGCGTAATGTGTGACATGGTTGCCAGCTGTGAACGATTACGTGAGAATCATGATATTTTTAAAATATTAATTAATTATTGCATTCGAATTTCATCTTAGAAAGTATTGGATGGGAGGGATGAATGCATTGTAATGCACATCAATCTATTCAAGAAGAGGAAAAAAATATAATAATTTGATTCACCCTTCCCCTTCTAGAATAACTTAATGTGGATTACAAATAATTGGAGGCATTTGCCTTGTCCTCAAAAGAAATTCCAAAAGGGGAAGGGAATATAATAATTGGATTCACCCTTCCCCTTCTAGAATAATTAGGTGAATCCAATTATTATATTCCCTTCCCCTTCTGGAATAGCTTGATGTGGATTACAAAGTATTGGATATTTTTTGAGGGGAAGGCTGAATACAATGATTATATGTTTCCCCTTCTTCAAATACGCAATATAAGGATAACATCATATATAAAATGTGTTTATAATTTCATTTATGTTCTTGGGTTTGTCTTGAATGAATCTAACTAAAAATATAGTCTGATACAATATTTAATTTCGTATCTTAATAATCATGTAGCATGATTGTCGAGTAGTCAATTACAGCTGGCAACCACGCTACAAAGTATTGTATTTTGTTATATGTTTTGTAGGTTGCATATCTGTGTATGCGATTATTATTAATATTATTTATATCCAAACTGGTTGCCTGTCAAATATATATTTATAAAAGTGGTAATTTAAACAATATTATGAAGAATCTACCTGGATTTTTTTCATAGATAACGAGAACACAATATGTTGTTGATCACTTTCATGTACAGAGCAATACATTTAAACTGTTTTTTGTATGAAATATCATGCCAAAAAGTGATGGCTAAAGTGGCGAAAAAAAATCTTTTTTTGGATTTTTCTTTGTAAATTGTGTATAACCCGCAAATTTTTTGACGGATTATTCTCAAAATAGGTGAGTACTATCGATTTTTCGCAAAATCAGTCAAAAAATCGTGTTTCCCTATAGTTCAAGGGACCCCATTTATTATTCAAATTAATGACATACCAAAGACAAATATTTCCAATCTAGGTTATGTAAATTTACACTTTCTGTACACAAAAACATTTTTTATTCGAATGGAATGAACCCACTCGAAACAAGCCATACCAAAGTGTTCGTATACGATTACCGTTTGAGCATGTCGAAAATTAGGTTATTTAAATTTCATACGAAAATGGCCATTTTTCGTATACGACTTACTCCCGAATGGTTACGAAAATCGCACCCCTGGGGACCTATTCTCAGCTGCTGAATGTTGAGATACGCATACGTAATGTTTATAAATGCGAAGGTTCCTATTTTTGAACATTCGCAATAGGTTCGCATGCGTATGTATCATTCGAAATTACAGCGAGCGGGATATTTTAAGTGAATCACATATACGAATGCGTATTTGCCATACATAACCTCGCTTTTGTATATGTTTTAAAGTGTATGGTGTATTCATTGACATATATTTTATGTCAATGGCTGTATTACAATTTATTCGTGATTTTGAGTTCGAGTTAATTTTGTAAGACTTTTCGTCATTAAATAAATGGCTGCACAGTTTGTTCAGTTGCTTTTAATCCAAGCATTAGATGCTGAAGAGAAAGCACCCCGAATTTATGAAAGACGGCGAAATCTCAAAATACCTATAGCAATTTGCAAGATGCCTTTATATTCACCTTTATTAATATCCATTATTCTTGTATGCTAGAATTAACAAAAATCAGATCTGAGTTCAAATAATTTCCCTTGGAACCCCAGAACACTTCTAGCAGTAAACGATAAAACGAGGGTAGAATTGGTTAAAATCCGAAAATTTTAAATATTGTACGTCGGGGGATTTGATAAACATCAGCTGAGCCACAGCATGTGCTAATGCTGTATTGCCATGTTTACGCGAGTGTGTTTAGCTAACCGTTCGTAAACACTTGCGAACCACGTATGCGAATAGGAAAGAATACAATATTCATTACGAATGCGCATGTAGCCATTCGTAAATTGTTATATGCGAATGCAAATTTGCATATGCTGAGAATAGGTCCCCTGGTCTAGGAAGCTTCGTGGATCTTTTTATAGCATTTAATTCCATTTCAATTATATCCAAAATTTCCATGAAACAAAAAAATCGGAGCACTGTGATGCATTGAACAATATCTATTTAATTAATTTATATACACCATCTTATTATCTAGTACTGAACAAAGCGTTTTTAATACTTTTTACCAACGGAAATTTATCAACTTCTTTACCGTCAACTTGACAGTTCAATTTAAAATCGTCGGAATTGAGACTCCACACCATGGCACCACCGAATTGTTGATCTCGAATGTATTCTGCTTTATACGTAAGACTTTGTGTATTTTCGAAAGA
>CAJUYH010003696.1:0-28552 GCA_910591685.1 Galerucella tenella | reverse complement strand
CGAATGTATTCTGCTTTATACGTAAGACTTTGTGTATTTTCGAAAGAGATCCATTCGTAAAATTTGGAAGCGTACGGGCTTTTTACTTCCATGTCGAAAACCGGTGAAATCTGGTTGATAGTCAAAAATTTACATACGTCAAAATAGTCGACGAAACCCAAGTTACCCAATCTTCCGTAACCAATAGCTGGCGCGTAGAGTCCGTTGTTTTTGACGTTTACTAATCTAGAAGAAGAAGAATTAGTTTTTGTATACTGCTGTCATGTGTCATGTCAATAGAGGAGTTCAGTCTAAGATCAGTGTGGCCAACAAAAGTGGTTTTTTCTGACAAGAATGACAATTAAGGACTACTATTCAAAACATAAGATTTTTGCATGTTTTTTATCATTGTGAACATCTATCTTGCTTTATTGAGGTAATGAATACACCCCCGAAGCGTATATTTTGAAATTTAAATTGACTTTTTAACTGAATACTCAACATATCGGTGGCCAATAATTCTAGGAGCTCTTGGCATGTCACCATTTCATTTCTGTTATCTGTCACTAGTTATGTGAAATGTCAGTTATATTTATTTTTGTTGATATTCGTTTAATTGTGTATGTCCATTTTCGATTAGATTTTTGTAGCATTTCTAGTTAGTTGTATCTCTATTCTTCTAATTACTTTTTCCACTGACATCTGACATAAATAGTGACAGATAACAGAAATGAAATGGTGACATGTCAAGAGTTCCCAGAGTTATTGGCCACAGATATGTTGAGTATTCAGCTAAAACGTCATTCGGGGGTGTATTCATTATTTCAATAAAGCAATACAGATGTTCGCAATGATAAAAAACATGCGAAAATCTTATGTTTTGAATAGTAGAACTTAACTGTCATTCTTGTCAGAAAAAACCACTTTTTGTTGGCTACACTGACTTTAGACTGTACTCCTTTATTATCACTTGTTTTAACCACAAAACTACATACGAGTTTTGTGGATGAAACCACCTCTTTGACAGACCAAGAACATTTTTGTAATTTATCCCCAGGATATAGCCTAAAAAGAAAGAGTGCTTAACTACAGTCTTAAGGTAAAAGGGAAAGGGAAACTGTAGGTCTCAACTGGGTGACCGTTCAAGTTGCACTCTCGATTACAACTATAATTAACCTCGCAAGCAACGAGGGAGAACAGCATTTAGGCGCAAAAACGTGTTTTTATTTCTTTTTCAAAAGAAACCTTTTTAAAAATGCGAAATTAGCAGATATCTATCAATTTAAGACATCTTCTAATAGATTTTTGAGACATACTCACTTATAAGTATGCCCATAGGTCGGAAGTCCGACGATAATTTTAGCACGGTCCATTCCTAAATGATTCCAAAGGTTCGCCGAATAATTTACATTTTGTGTTTGAAAATAGAAGACTTCTTCGTCTGATGCATATAAAGGACTGTTGAATCCTGTAAATGGTGTCCACTTTGAGTAGAAATGATAGTCGTAGGACATCATGTTTATAAAATCTACATAGCTAAAAATATCAATAAAATTAGCAAAGAAAAACAAAATAATATCAACATGACAATTGATGGTTATACATACTTCCATCTTGCGAACCACCGTATTTTAGTGCGAATGCGAAAGTAGATATGATGTAAAAAAGGAGGTAATCAGACCTGCAGTATGGAGGTATGTAAAACCATCAATTGACAAGAATGAAATAATAGTATATTATTTTATTAGCATGTATAGTTTGGCAAGTTTATCTGAAGCTACGAAGCATCGGTAAGAGGCGAGGAAACATGGCGGTATGTCATAAGCGTACAAATGGCGTACGGTACCTATTTTACCAAGTAAAACTGAAAATACAAAGGTCACTGACAATACCAACGCCACTGGATAAATCAATATCACGCAATTGAGAAAGTGAGAGGGAAAAACACATGCACGCACTTGCGCTTGCGATAAAAATCACCAATTATATGTAATTCGGAGGGTGTGGTAATTATGGTTTTCGTACAACGCTGCCAGAGCTTGAAGAAGCCCATAACAAATCTGGAAAAGTGTTCATCTTTTAATATTTATAAATTGAAAAAATAATGTTTAATCATATTGTTGATATTGTTAATAATAACAAGTCTCTTTTATGATTATTATCACTACATGCTTAGCGCTTTAGCTTTTTCATAGTTAAACGTGGCAATATCAAATGTCGACTGCATTCCTTTCACGGCTTCAGATAAACTTGCCAAAGTATAACACAGCTTTCTTCCATTACAAGAAGCTGCTAACTAGCAAAAGCATTAGTAAAAATACAACGATAAAAATTTACAAAGCCTCCATTAGACCAATAAGTAGTAGACTCCGTTTCACATAAGAGGAACCCACTAGAAGTTGCAGTCGTATGCGCGATGAAGCTGCACATAACAATATCTGAATATCAATATTGGTCAAAGCCTAAGCAGCTTCTTCGCGCATAAGACTGCAGCTTCTAGACGGTTCTTCTTATGTGAAACGGAGTCTACGGAAGTGAAACAAAAAAAAGACTACGGGTTTTTGAAAGAAAAATGTTGAGAAATATATTGGACCCTAAAAAGATTGAAGATCATGTATCACAAGGGCAGAAAATGGGCCCAAGACGCAGATAGGCAACCATCCAAAACCTCGTCTAATATAGCTTTAGTATAAACATAATAACGATGAAAACAAGTTTTTTTAAGTTTAAAGAAGTTGATAAAAAAATGTAACTACGTAAATTCTGTTAGAACCACCCTTTATAACTTAAAATATTTTTAGTGCATTATGCACGTCAAATGAGTTGCAGCAATCTCTTTGTTTTGTTTATATTCCCTATATTGACATTGCCATGTGTCGGTTGATAAAATGCTTTGTTTTAATAAAATAATAACGTCATTATTTATCGCTTATATTGTCGGGATGATATCTAATAAACAATATATTTCATGAGCAAGAAGATGTATCGTAAATATATAATACAATTGAGTAAATTTATCAATAAACTTTCGCAAGGATTTATTCAAAATAAAAATACTCTCAGGGTAATCTTAAAAACAACCTATCTATTTACTATAAAATAATTAAACTACTGAGTCAATTCATTTAATGTACAGCTTATAATAATAATCAATACGATTTTGACTTATTAATTTATATAAACAGGAAAAACAGTTGATAAAATTAAGTGGGTCATATAAATGTTCATTCTGGCTGAAATTTATATCCTTTATTAGCATTGCAAAAAGTGGAAATTTGTCTCCAGATTGTTTTTCCATCGACTGTTTTTCAAATAATATATTCCTTTGAAATATTAGGTGTAATCCATTTGCTGTTATATTATTTATTATCACTTCCTTGATATGGAATTATACAAGTCCACTTTCTTTTCAATGTTGGATAACAAATAAGTGATTTTGCAGTAAGATGCTTCTCATTCGCGCAAAACTAATTCAAACACCAAAATGTGATATAATTTTTTTCTTTCTCCTTTCAGTTAACTTTTATCAACTTAGTAAGAAACGATCAAGTTGACAAAAATGAATTTTAAGATGTACAGGTTACGTAATAATGATTGTATTTTTTTATTTCTTCAACACCCTCACTCCTTCTATGTTGGGAACTGAATACCACCAACTAGTGAATTGTCTCTGTAAAGGACTATCAACATTCGGCCAGCCCCTGGAACTAAGTACCCGGGTTGTCCTTGTAGGATTTTACGTTTAGCATTACCTAATTGCACCTCGTGATGCATTAAACTGTACGTAGATGAGGGGTTAAATACAATATTGAATTCTATATAATATGCTACAAACTAAGTAGCATTTTAGCGGTGGTGTTCCAAATTGTTTCAACTACCGCTTCTTTGTAGTCTTCTCCGTCACATTTTTGCATATTAAAAGCCCAATCTTGCAATATTAGATTAAATTTCTTGTTGGCTTTAAAATATTATTGATTGTCATGTCAATTTTTTGTGAGTGTTATAAAGATAAACACATTTTATTATTTTTGATAACGATAGCCGGAAGGCTACTGAATCGTTGAAATGAAAATATAAAAAACGTGATCGCTCCCTGAACAAAATTTACAATTTTCTGTATTTAGTAAAGACTACCAACATAGACATCCAAAATTGACATAATAAATGTTATAAATACATTTTTTTTATATCTTTGCTGGCTGAATTTCCACAAAGAAATACTTACTCATTCATATATGCAACGTCATAGCTATTGGTAATTAATGTAATCGGTGAAGCAACAGCAACCGTCAGAAGATATGGTTTTGTTTGTCTGTTGATACTTTGTCGAAATTCTTCCAGAAGTTGAGTGAAATGCATCCTCTGCAGTTTATCATGTGTATCGAGGTTCGGAAATTCCCAATCTAAATCTACGCCGTCAATGTTTACGGTTTTTACATAGTTTACTACCGATTTTATGAAGCTGAAACATATCAAGTATTACAATAACATTTTTTTTGGTTCAGATTAAAAAAAACATTCTATTGTTTGGAAATTATAATTTTCATTATATTGTATAAGTGTTTGTTATCTTGGTAATTTGCTTCTTGTGCTTATCTATAATTTAATGTAGTTAGTCTGTCTGTTTAAGCGCGTTGAACTCAAATATTACTGAACGAAAATTAGATTAAAGTAGCTCAAAAAATTGCCTATAAAAGTCGTTACATGCTTATAGCTGACTCCGTTTCACCTAAGAAGAACCCATTTGAAGTTGCAGTCCAATGCGCGAAGTTGTCAAAACCAGCGACATATTAATAATTTGACATTTGACTGCAATCACTTCAATTCACATTTTGTAGGTTAACACAAAATTAGAATATTAAAAATGTTTTTATCATAAATATGTATGGTTCAATTAAACACATTAGGAAATTCTTTGAAGCTTTTCTAGATATTTCCAGATACAATAGACTCTGGTATATGAAAAATACGTTACGAGGCGACATAGATAAACAAGACCCATTTTGATTTCTGCGCAAGACAGTTGGCAAACGTGGTTTCTTATGTGAAATGAAGTCCTTACCGACAAAAAAGTCCGCGATGATATATGTTTAATAATTATAATTAAGTAACAATAATAATAAATAGTCATAATTGAGAAATAAATAGCAGAGTCCGCAGAAACTCCCGTGTACTTGAGAGAAGGTCTGCGCCAAACACAAGTTGAATATCTGTTTAGTGGAAATAAAAAACATTGTCTTGTGATAGCACAGTGAAGAAATAGTTTTAAAATAATAATTTGTAATCCATGCAATGTTAAGAAAAACAAACAAAGTGAGAGTAACCACAAGGCCGGAAATGTTTTCTTTTTGTTGAGTATTACATTACAGTAAATTTATGGATACAAAATTCCCGCCTTACACAGTTTCAGTACTTTCGCAACAGATAGTATTGGAAGGACTACCTCACAAAAATGTGGAGTTACAAAGTATTCTCATGAGGGTGTTTATATTTAATTATACCTTCATAATTGATGAAATTTTAGCTATTTATCTTTTTTTATCTTCACCATCTTAATTAAAACTTCAGTGATTGTGGTACATATCAAATAACAGAAAAGTATTTGAACTTCTTATCTATATTTGTGTTTTGCTAAAGGAATTTCCTTATAAAGGAAGTGACAACTATATGTATATAAAAAAAACCAGCTTGATAGTTTTGAAACTTGTTAGAAAAGTTCAAAGGCAAAGTGAGTTGCCTTCTTGTTAACTGAAAAGCAGCTATTAGTAGAGGAAACGATTTAATTGACTCTCAGGGGTAACTTTGGGAGGGAGATTAACTATTCAACAATAGAGAACTGGAATAAGAAATCAATAATGAAGGAACACAAAATCTCAGTATTAACAGATTGCTCTATTATGGATTATGGCATATACTCCAGAAATTTAAACATCCAGAATCCGTTTAGATTTATGAATAGATGCAAAGTCTTACAAGCATAAATTCTTGTAATAAAAAACCCAACAAAATAACAAGAGATTCACAGAACCACATCTAAGGCTGTACCAAAAACTTTCTCAAGTGTCAATGACAGTGGGTTACCTTTCTTAATCATATACCTATTATTCTCAAAGCAGGGAATGAAAATAAACAGCAAACAGCAATAACTACAACACAAGGAAAAAACTCTGAGAAAAAGAAGAGAAACACTCCTGCAATTGAATTAAATATAGTTCACAAACTATGTACTTAATGAAATTAATACAAACACCTGAGACAAATGCTTTCTGTATTCTGTCATCATATAATATTGTTTCCTGTTTTCTCTATAAATACATGGTTCTACTAGCAAATTTGAATATCATTGTCAATATTAAACCATTTGGTATTAAAATATAAATCCAAACTATTTGAATGATTTGGTAGATTTCCAGTGGGATGAAATTGATAACCACTTGTTAAATATTATCCAAGCTGCTGTGTTGTAAATAATAGTGAATGTTTTGTGTATGAAATTATTCCAGATAAGAAAATCCCTGAGAATTATACACTGATTATTATAAAAGAGAAATATGTAACTCTGTAATCTTAAGCTACACATGTGACACAATTAAGGACAAATAAATTAAACATATGTTGTATGTGATAATAACATTGCTAGTCTTGAAAACCAACACTGCATAGAAAATAACTTTGTTAAAATACATTAAAATCACAAAAATTGTGTAAATAGCTTACATTTTTCTGTTGCTGTGGTTATACACCATTTCTGGAAAGCCATTGTCAATGTTTCCAGACCCACCAACGCTGACTAGAATCTTCAAATCTTTATTGACCTCCTTAAGCTTGACTAAACTTTTCAGACCTTCCAACTGTTTTTCACTCATATATAAAGTATTGTTGATAATTTTACCAAAGGCTGCATTAATATGTGTACAGAGGTTAGGATCCAAATCTTCCACTTTTAAGCTGTTTTTATCATCACTAGGTAATGTATAATAGCAAACAAGTTTGAATTTATCAACAGGCAACTTTTTATGTACCTTAAGCTGTGGAATATTGTCAATAGTTTTGTTAGCAATATACATTCTACTATAAATTAATGCTCTCTGAATACTTTCCTGGTGTACTGAAATAAAAGTAACCCAATGTACTAGTAACAATAGATCTACTTTACAAATTGTGGTTATAGGTTAAGTTAAAATTCCAAATATTTCTCTACTCACTCTTAGTTGATGTCCTAGGATATATAATATTTCTATGAAATCCAAACAAAACGCCATACAAAATAAAGAATAGAACAATTGGTGATACTAGTACAACTACTAGTAGAGAAAATCTTCTTTGTTGATACCATCTTGTTCTGGAAGGTGATTATTGTATAATAAATTGAATTAGGATATATAAACAATGTATGGAGACTTTACCTGGTATATGTAACATTTGGTGTAGATAGGACTGTGTATCTATAAAAATCTTCTGTAAACATTTTCACTTACTCCACTACTATTTCATTACATTGAAATTCATATACTATTTAAACTGCGCAAAAATAATAGAAACCTATGTGTCTGATTCATTTAAATAAGTGAATATATGATAAGAATTATTATTGTTTTTTTTTTCAATTGTCAAGTCAGGAAATGTCTATTTGACATTGACACAGAGACAAGAGTGATATCACGTGTGAAGTTAGGTTAGTACAAGACCAGAGAGCCACAGAACTATATCTAGTCTCCGTCCATTTGTGAAGAGAGCACAATGTTGCCACTAACCTTAGTTTGTTTATTGTAACAGCGCATGGCAATTTTCAAATGTTAAGTTTTGATTAAATTGGGTATTTCTTACATAAAACTATTATAAATATTTCTGAAATTATGTTTAGTATGGTTTTTTACTTTACAGCTTATTGTGGCCAGTAACTGACTCCAGATACATTTTTATAATTTTGCAAAAGTGTTTGTCCATATGAAAAAACTGTAGCTTCTTATCAGTTTTAAGCGAATTACCAAAAAATTGTGGTATCTATAGGTGACTATCCTGTTAAAGTATTTTGGAGGGAAAATGTAGTATGCCGTATGCCTACTAAATTCTGTCAAGTGGAGGAAGAAACAGAATCTTGTAGAAAGCTAGTTTTTAAATTAGTCCTCATAGAATGGGCCCTCTTGTGGTCAGCCTAAGAAACTTCTGAAGAGACACTAAATGCAGCTACCACCAATCAGAGTGTCGGAGCAAAGTTGAACTGTATCAAAGATTACAGAATAAAATATAAGATGTTTCACTCTAGGGCGGTTTGATTCAAGTTGCTGTCCCAAACGGTCGCCGCTCTCATAAATTACGTTTACGATTCGCTTTTGTTGTGAATAACGTTTCGGTAGATACCAGAACAGTTCGAAGAGCTTATTTATTTTAAGCTATACAGGGGTAATTGGAGAAATATATATTTAAATTAATAGGATTCTTTATCACAAAGGTTCATTTTTAAATGTTAATTATTTCGAGAAATGTTCGGGATATGAGTTTGAAAAGGTAAGTAAAAAATGAACTTGAATTTTTAAAATGAATCAATTCACAGTTTTTATCCAGAATCTTGGTAATTTTGTGATACTTATTGATAATCTATCAGATATTTATCACAAATTAAATTAAATATACTCATTAGCCACCAGAATAATAGGGCCACTAAATCTTAAATTTTGTTCTTTAAATAACGTGTATTTTTTGGATTGACAAGTTTAAAGCAGTAAAAAGAGAAGCAGCTGCAGGACTTAATTAAAATTTTTTATAAATGTTGTAAAATACTAAGTTTGGAGTTTGGTTTATGTGTTAAATTTAATCTATTGTCTTTCAAATCTTTCAATATACATTTGAGAGTAAAATATATATACGGACTCTGGTGTAGAGACTTGCATATTTGTAAAGAAATGGGTTACATGGATGATGAAAGGAAAATTTAGTAAATTCGTTCAAAAGGAACTAACCAATTCCCCTTTGGTTAGCTATATAATTGAATTTTTCGATAAATATATTTTCCATCGCAATAACGTTCTCAACAATGTCCCTTGATGGTACACATAAGCCACTACATTCATCCTTCTTTGTCGTGTAAGCTTTTAGTTTACAGAAAAAAGTTTCTCTGTTTATTAAATTATCAGCCGAATAGACAAACTTTAAGCATGTTTCACATGAATGTTGTATTAGACATTTTTTTAACAAATACCCCGTAACATACACTAAAGCATTTCCTTCTGGGCACACGGGCATTTTAAAACCACTTTTATAATATTATTGATACTTTTGGAAGATAGGGGACTAAATGGAATAAACAAAATTCTCTGGCCCTTAATACTTAAGTACTAACACACTTAAACACTGTCTCTGAGACAGTCAGTATCGAAAGGTTGAGTATAAAATATCTTCCCACTCCCGCGCTCCAAACGTTGGCCAGTAACGTAATTTCAGTACACATCAGCTAAGATTTCCAAAAAAATGCGAACAAGCCCAACTTTATGCTTTATATTTTTCTCATTAGTCTGTTAATTTTTTGTGTTTTCTTGCTTAATGTACTTGTTTATATAATATCCATATTATAAAAATAAATCCCTAATTTTGTATTAGCAAATATTACAAAATATTTAGTATTTAAGCTTTGCTATTAAAGAGAAAAGTATTAATATTATTTTTTGCCCATTTCAACAATTAATTAATAAATTTAAAAAATCTATACAACATAAATATAAAACACGAGCAGCCAATTATAAACACCGTTCTAAAATAACAGCGCTCGACGGGCGACGTCCCGTATAATATGCCAAATTAAATGCAAGTAAGGACGTAGCGACGTACTGTACCATCAAGTCACCAGACAGTCACCAGCGGCATCAGTGCTTTACGCGATAAATTCAAACGAGTGAAACATCTTATATTTTATTCTGTAATCTTTGACTATATTGTGGGAAGGAAAGGGGAAGAAAAATGAAGTATTTGATATTTTTTCGCCAAGAAGAATGCCTGAAATTTATAGAGAATGGGCAATAGCAAGGAAAATGATTGAAAAAGGTATACAGTATATTAACATCGCTTCCAGACTAACTGACCCGAAAAAAAATGTTTTGGGAGGATGGGGATTAGATTACTCCAGTACAATAAGCCTAGGGCCTAGGGCTAAAATGGGGTATGGGAAAAATACCAGCGTGGTTCAAACAGAACTGGCTGGTATCTCAATTGTAACAAAAGAACTAACCAGAAAAGGAATTTCTTACAAAAACATAACGATCTGCACTGACAGTAGACAAGTCCTATTAGCACTGAACAGACAACGTGTTTTATCGGGGCTAGTACTAAAGTGCCACCAAGATTTAGCTAACGCCTCGGCAGATAACAATATTATCCTGAGGTGGGTTAAAGCGCACGACAAGAGTAAAGGTAAACGCATTGCCTATTCTTTAGCCAGGGAAACGGCTGAACTAAAAACCCAGTGACACCTACGTCCTGACGACTTCGACAATTGCGGAACTAGCCAAACCTTACACCCATGCTCAATCCCTTAAGAGATGGGTTGGAATCAAAGGATGCAGTCTTGCCAGGATCACCCTAGGCGACCCTGGGAAGCTGGCGTCGAAGAAATATTTGGCGATGACCAGGAAAAACCTACGTTTAACAGTGGGATTTCTGACTGGCCACTGTCAACTAAGGAAACTCCTCCATACTAAGGGGCTAGTGGACACAGCTCTATGCAGGATGTGTGAACAGGAAGATGAAACTGTCAGGCATGACTTATGCGAGTGTCCGGAGTAATCGTCAGTAAGAGAGAGTGTGTTCGGTGAGGCTTGGCCTACACCTGCCGATATAAAGGAGAGGTCTCCTAGTGACCTGTCCACCTTCCTGGGAAATACAGGATGGACGATGACCTAGGAGGACAACTCCTCGGGAGGATGTACAATGGGTCACATGTGGCCTAACTGCTGTGAGCCTACACTCACCCTCCCTAGTTTACAGATACAGAATAATAAAAAAGAATTGCTAATAAATACGTTTATTGCATAGAGAAATTATGAAAAAACTATTGAAATTTATACAAAAAATAAGTACAAGTTTTTTCTTAAAAATAATACAGTCAAAAAAAAATTATCGACCCCAAAAATACCTTATTTTAAAAAAAATATTTATCTACAAAGATTTGAAATAACTTAAAAAAATAAATAGATTAATAAATATACAGCTGCCTTTTTTTTGAACATTTTCACATCAAAAAATAAATCTATCGACTAGAATTTTTACAATATAATACTGAAATTTCTTAAAATAGATTGTAGAAGGGACAAAAACTAATTTTCAGTAATCAATACTTTTATACGCTTTTATTACAATTAAAATTAAAAATTAGGCAAATAAATTCGAAAGTATACTTTTCCTTGTTTTTAATCTAAAGGTGGATTCATGCAAGCAAAGCTTAAAACTAAAACTAAGAATATAAAACTATGTAATGTATTGAAGATGCTCATGCAAGAAATTAAGATTTAAATTAAAACTAAGAAAGATGGCCAACTTTTAACCAAGGAGTAATTCCTTCCATAAACGCAAGCGTTAAAGCCATAACCACAGATCAACTACTGATGATTTGTGTTGAGCTCTTGCTAACGTGAGCTTGTATTGCATGTTTGAAAATATTTTTATAGTTTACAACAATACTTCTCGTAAACAAGTTGGTTCACGTTTATTATTTATATTCAGCTGTCCTACAGCTCGGTTACTATTGGAAGCTTTGACAAATGACTGAAATGACTGATGCACAAGTTGGTGATTTATTCATTTCTTAGTTTATGGTTCATGAACAGTTGACTATTCTTAGTTTAAATTTAATACTAATTTTCAATTATGTAGTTTTATTTTAGTTGATGTTGCATGAATCCACCTTAAGAGGAGCGATTTGAATTTAAGTTGGCATTTCTGTTGACTAAAGGTTGGTCAGATTGCCGCCCGTTTCACACAGCTCTTTTGATAAAACTGCCAACGACATTTGACAGTTTCATGTTTATACAAAAACAATCATTAGTTCAATCTTTACTACCACTTTTTGTCATTTAATGTTTTATTTTTAACAAATTATTATATTCCATCAAGTTAATAGCTATTTTCAATATTTATTTCGTTTGTTAAACAAAATCTACAGTCCTTGCTTATTTTTTCATGTTGAAACTGTCAGTTTAAAAGTGAAATCTTATTTTTGCAAATAATTTACCATCAAACTCAAATCATAACAAATTTTACATAAACTACTTATATATTATAATTATACATTTTTTCACAATACTGTGACATTTGGTTATTACTACTTTTGTCATGGCTTGATGCCAATGATGATTAATTATTTATACATGACAACTGCAAGTTCTACAAAATATATTTCACGTCAAAAAGTCTGAACACGTCAAATTCGGAACACTCTCCAAATCTTGTAACCTTTATGCTCGGTTTTATAAGCTCGGGTTATGCCTGCCCCGAGAGTTAACCCTGTGACCGGTGGGTGATACAGCGTTTTATTAAGCGGGGTTAGAGTTAACCCTGCCCCCTGCCCCACCATTTGGCTCGGGTTAACTCTCGAGTTAGCGGTTGTCATGCGCAAAATGCTAAAATGTGAAGAAATGGAATGTTATGTTAAAAACATAGATATAATATATTATATAAATAATATCATGTCCGATATACATATATTTTCAATGTGGACATGGATGAAGTGAAAGATTAATTTGAAATTTTTGATGACTTCCCAACACAAGATGAGGAAGACATTATTCAAATGGTTGAGGCACCTCGAGAACCTAGGGTTTTCAGGAATAGAAATGCAGTCAGTACAACTTCTTCTTCCGTTCACACTTCTACTGATGCTGGCAAAATCCATTTTTAAATTTACGCCACTATATAACAAAAAATGTGAGGTTATAGGTTTTGTTGTACCCGACTCATAGAAGAAAACACTGTTTAATGGCCCGATTTTTATAGTAATACGTCAGTGATCTTTGCATTTTAACCCGAGAGTTAACCCTCGGGGTAACTCAGGATATTTAACTCTACTTTATAAAACCGGGCATTTTAGTGGTGTGACTGATGCTTCCTAATATGCTCCTCCTATAATAGTTTAAAACCTGGGACTCTGCACACTATAGAATTCTACTGGTCGCTTTCTACAGTAGATAACTATTATTCCAGTCGACAACAGCCATAAATCTCACTTTGTTTTCTGTCGACAACTCTTCTTTTAGTTCTGACATTACCATCGATCTGTAGCTTTTATGTAAATAATTCATAGTTCTCATTGTGGCGATGCTAAATTTTTTGTGATAATTTAAATTTTCGACGTAGGTAACCCTATAATAACTTTTATGTTTCTTGTGTGAAAGCCAATTGCGACTTGTTTTGCTATCTTTATTGTATCTTTTCTGTCAAATGTCATAAATTTGAAAATATAACCTATAAAATTATAGATATCTCGTAATCGTAGAAAACGACACGTCTTCACATGTAGAAAGCGATAACTATCAATTTTGTCGACAAGTCGTGTAGAATAGAGTCGATAGTAGAATTCTATAGTGTGCAGAGTCCCAGTACAGGTAGTGTACACAGGGACGACATTTCGATGTTGCCCATTTGTCCAAATTTCCAGATAGTCTTTTCTCTTGCACCACATTAATTGTAGATCAATAATTAAATATTGAAAAACTGGAAACGTTCATGAACGTGTCGGCTAACGATCATTTTCATCAGAGATCTGGATGTAGAGCCGTTCGTCCAAACTGTCAGTTGATGTTTTAGGGTGAGTTGTATCAAACAGTATCAAACACCTAAACTCGGTTTAAGGGGCCTATTCTGTAATTAGTAACGATGTCGTTCGTGGACGATTATCGTTACTGAACGACTTTATATATTCAGTATCGTAACGACCGCTGTTACATAGCGACAAAAAAATGGCTGATATTATGTCGTTGACGAACGTCAGCTATGCAGCAGTCGTAATCGGGTTAGCAAGTCTTTGGTTGAGAGGTTTGTTGTGTTTTTTTTCAATATCTTAAAAACATTGTTTCTTATACAAAGATCATATTTTATTTAAGATGGATCAACTGCTACGTATTGTTTTGGATGAATTGAATAGAAGGTAAATTCATATAAGGGTTGAAAAATAATCTAAACTATACACATGTAATATTTTTAGACAGACCCGAAGGACTAATTTTCGTGTCTTATGAGACCGAAGTAACCCCTTTGAGTTGCCTGAGGAAGTGTTCCGGCAGATGTATCGAGTAAACAGTGAAGCTGCTTATGATTTATTCCAAGACTTGTTGCCTTATTTGAATCATGGTAGTCGTAATACTAGAACATCTCCCATAGTTAGGTTTTTCACAATTATTGATTTCTAAGCTCTTGGGAGTTATCAAAAACCTCTGGGTGTAGATTATTTAAATGGGTCATCACAATCTAGCGTTAGCCGATCAATTTGTTGTCCCTGAAGGCTTCATTTGTACTCAATTCATCCAAATACATTATATATTGTGACCTTGTTGTCTTAATGGACCGACTTTTAACTTTGTCCTTTTCCATAATAAAAGTTACGTGAATGTCGATCAAAAATCCTTTCCTAACCTAACAAAACAGCTACAGATGTCAAAAATTATACCAACCTTTATAAAATTGTGAGAATATTATCGTTATGTTTTGTCCCTAGGTTTTAACATAACGACATTATTACAGAATCTAACTCTGAAAAATTATCGTTAACATAATAATCGTTACCGTAACGACGTCGTTGCATAACGACAAGTTACAGAATAGGCACCTAATGATGACTGATGTAATTGTTGATAATAAATACATCAATCAGCTCCAGTCTAAACATCAGTTATCATTAAATCGAGTTAAAGTGTTTGATACAACTCGCCCTAAAGGTTAGGTAATGGTAAATAAACATAAATCATACATAAATAAAACGTGAACTTATAGGGTTGTAATAAAGTTCCTGAAAGTGGTAACAGTTTAAAAATGAATCGTAGAATCGTTCCAACAATGAACAGGGTATGATGTTCATGGATTAATTCACGTACAGGTTCTCGAACGTTTGATGTGTACATAAATAAGTTCACGAACGTTCACGTACTAATCAGAAGGTGGTTGTTGGAACAAACCTAATAATAGTTTGCATATATTATCCAGCACAATTTTAATATATGCAACACTAAACAAGTGACTGTATACTAATCTATAGTTTTTTTTATAAATGTAATGTTTACGTTAATATTCCGCAGAATATGGTACCAAAATCTTATAAAATATCACTGGAAATACATTATTATAGTGACAGCTCTTAACCAAATCTTGCAAATCACTGCTCATTTCATTTTGCTCGTTGTATTTATCTATTTCATTGGTTTTAACCATAGAACTATGGCTTAGGTCTGTTTACAGTTGTTATCTGTGATTATTTTAAAGATTTCAGTGAAAAATCACACACTTATTATTCTACTTATTAAACAACAAATTTAAGTACTTATTTTTTTGTCCCTTCTTTCGCTGATTTCAAAAATCTCGTTTCAACATTTTTATCATATTACATTAATATTTTTTTTTCTGTAAAGTTTTGATTACTTTAATATTCATTGCTCTTGAATGATATATTTTTTTTTCCAAAAAAAGAAATGTCGGATTCTATTGTAGATAATTATTGTAGTTGTTGTAGAGGTATTCGTAGTCATCTCCGTTGTCTTCTTCCGAAGACGATACGAGCCTCTGTTGGAAAAATGGATTTATAAATCTCGATTCTGCGCCCGATCTTCGTTTTCTGCCACTGCAACAATAAAAACATACTTTAAAATGAAATATCTATCGAAACATCAATTTTGTGATGACCTTTCACAATAAAAACCCGTAAAATTTCTTTAATACACCCTGTTGGATGATAATAAGAAGCAGACATTAGTTTTTACTGGAATAGATTGAAAATAAATTGACTTATATTCTCTTCAACGAACGTTCTTCAAATAAGTTCCTATAATCTAGTTTTTACGGAAATAACTAAAAAAAATAAAATATTTGCATGTTTAATCACGTTGACATCGATTTTCAGTGTAAAGTTTTTTCAGAAACACAATCCTCGACGTCATATTATTTTACACGGACGATCGTTAATTGAACCGTTTGAAACTCTATACATTTTTTTCAATTGCCTTTTTTCAGGCCTATTGTAGTTATTTATTTCAGTTAATTAAGTTCGCATTAATTCGATATGCAACTATTTTTATTTCTTACATTCGTAACTCGTTAATTCCGACCTTTTCTTTCTCTCGAAATTTGAATAAAATCATGAACATTTTTGTAATTTATTACAATTATTACAAATTCGACATTAGACGATGAAACTTGATGATGAGTTTGAGCGTAACTTTAGTGAAATATGAGTACAGATTCCAGCTCCCTTGAGTGAAGATTTCTAACCTATAAACCACGTTTGTACCTTACACTGTTATTTTACGATATCAATATTTTGTTTGGTTGTTATTTGTCTGTTATAGTTTCAAATTTTTCAAGGAAATTAGTATGATGGATTATTTTAATGATTTTGTAAACTATATAGTTGATGATAATGCTTACGTTTATCGTTTATACCTAGGTTAGTAATCACATTGGTGTAGTAAAAATCAAAATTATACAATTAATTCATTTTTTAGACGAAACAATGCTCTCCACTTGAATTAAATTCGTGTGCCAGTGACACCCATGCCTTTTTCTTTCCAGCTACGCTAACATAATAAGTTTTTTATTTTCTACAAAAGAATATTTTACGAACCAGCTCACTTAAGGCTAGTTTTTTGCTAGACGAGAAGAGTTTTCTTTTGTTTTCTATTTTCCAAAAGAATAATGAACTTTAATGAAATACTATCTACTACAAAAATTGAAAATAAGAATCTAAAATTATCTATTAAATAACTAGCTTGAAAAATAAACTTATAATGCAGGCATTCTATACAATACCTAGGAAATGTATAGAATGCCGGAGTCGTTCAGGCAATGTATGAAATGATATTCAATAGTTCAACTATTTTACACTTTACCTAGGAAATATATAGAATACCTAGGCATTGTATAGAATGCCGGTTGAAGCATAGGTAATGTATGTAATCGATTTTTCATAATCGATTTCACATAAAAAAACCAGTTTTCGTATAAGTACTTTAAATAAATTGTTGGTAACATAATTATAGTTTGAAAGGAAATAAAATCTTAGGTAACTTCTTTGAACGAACTAAAATAAAGTAATATTAAAATTGCAATCTAGTAACCTTGTAGGTACCTACTTAATAACAAAAAGAAATATTTTCTCAAGTATCTTCACAAGTGCAGTAATCGACACAAAATCTATGCGCTACGATATCGAAGCAATGACATATTATTAAAAGTTTTATTATACCTACTAGAGTTCAAAATCAACATTATTAAACTTTAATCCAACTCAAACATTACTCTGAATAAATAGAAATTGAGAATCTTCTAATAACATAATTATAATTTGAAATGAAATAAAATCTTAGGTCACATCATGCAAATTGTCTCACCAAACTCTTCCTTTAAGACATATTTTTTTTAAGATACAAAGTTTTTAATTGCTGCAACTTGTTTACGGGGTGGTCCCGCACCCCGCGCATGCTTCTCCTTCCCGTGGTCGTACGTTATACACATTGCCTGATGCGCTTCTGGCATTTTATACAATACCTAGGCAATGTATGAAATGAATCGTATTATACACATGGCCTGAACGTTTTTGGCAATATAATGCCTAGGCATTCTATACAATGCCGGATTATACAGTTTACAACACTTTATTTTCACCCTTCAAATTTTATTAATGTAAGTGTAGCCGTTCAAAAGATACGAGGGGGGAGAGGACTTTTGAATATCACTGTATATGAACAGTAAAGAGCTAAACTGAGAATCAAAAAATTGCAGAGGGCTATTAAACGAACTGAATACAAATACGAATATGAGTGCAATGCAATAGATGTCAGATGACGTTAAAGGACGTTCATAAATCACAATTTGTCAACCGAACACAACCAAAAGTTCCTAAAAATAACATTGATGCCAAACTTTTTTCACTAAAATTGAATTATTACTTGGGTAATGACTGTGGATATGAAAAGTTGCCTCGGGCTAAACTCAAACTTAGTTGAGTTTGAGTATGAGTGACCCTCAGTTATGAATTAGATTTTTCGTGAAAGTACTCCAAAAGCAAGGTTTCTGAATCTGCAGCACCAGTCTTTGTTTGGCATCATTTCTTCAAGTATTGATACGCTGCTTCATACCTCTTCCTTGATTTTTCTGGCAGCAGCTACAGACTGATGATATTTGCTGATTCTTCTATATCCATTTGGCGGTTATACAAATCAATAATTTTTGATAATTAACTGTGAGCTTGACGTTGTTTATAAAATAACAATACTTAGGGTGAAATTCATAGTCGACACCTGAGGGTCACTCATACTCAAACTCAACTTAGTTGGAGTTTAGCTCGAGGCGACTTTTCATATCCACAGTCATTACTCAAGTAATACTTCAATTTAAGTGAAGAAAGCTTGGCATCAATGTTATTATTAGGAACTTTTGGTTGCGTTTGGTTAACAATTGTGATTTATGAATGTCCTTTAACGTTCATCTGACATCTGTTGCATTGCATTCATATTAGAATTTATATTCAGTTCGTGTATTAGCCCTCTACAAGTATTTTATTCTCAGTTTACTTCTTTACTGTTCTTATATATTTCTTATTTGCTGCGTAAGTTTATTTTTCAAGCTAGTTATTTAATAAATAATTTTAGATTCTTTTTTTCAATTTTTATAGTAGATATTATTATTTGATTAAAGTTCAATATTTCTTAGGAAAATAGAAAAAAAAGAAAACTCTATTCGTCTAGCGAAAAACTAGCCTTAAGTGAGCTGGTTCGTAAATATTCTTTTATAGAAAATAAAAAAACTGATTGTGCTAGCTTAGCTGGAAAGGAAAAGGCATGGGTGTCACTGGCACACGAGTTTGATTCAAGTGGAGAGCATTGTTTGGTCTAAAAAATGAATTAATCTAATAATTTTGCTTTTTACTACACCAATGTGATTACTAACCTAGGTAAACGATAAGCGTAAGCATTATCATCATCTATATAGTTTACAAAATCAATAAAATCATCCATCATACTAATTTCCCTCAAAAATTTGAAACTATAACAGACAAATATCAACCAAACAAAATTTGGATATCGAAAAATAACAGTGTAACGTCAAACGTGGTTTATAGCTTAGAAATCTTCACTCAAGGGAGCTGAAATCTGTACTTATATTTCACTCAAGCTACACTCAATCTCAACCTCACTTTTCGCCTGTCAAGTGTCTCTGCATACAATAAGGATGAGTGAAGTATGAGTGACCCTCAAGTGTCGACTATGAATTTCACCCTTAGACGCTATAGAAATCGGTCAAAGCTGTCCATAATAATAATTTCATGCGCTCGGGAGTAAAATATTTCTCGACTATAGTAAATGTTACTTACACCCCTTATAGTATAAATAACTATGCAATACAATTTACTTACATTTGTGAAGGATCTATTTTTCCTCCTCCTATTGGCATAGTTATAGCAAAGCCTTTGATTCTATTATTCATCGCGATTTTTGTTTCTAAATCTGCTAAATGTGAATCTGATACTCGTTTGATCCTGAAACAAAAATATTCACAGTTATTTTTATGTTGAAAAAAGTGGAAAATTAATTTGGAGGTGGGAAAAGTAAAAAAATATATATTTTTTAACGAGACAACTAAATTGTACGTAATGCTGCAAAGCTGTGAGGAGTCTTTAACTAATATATTTTGTGTTAAAAAATTGTACACATTGATTCAAAAGTTTTGCATCACACTAAATCTTCGAAAAAAAAAATGTGTTCATTATAAATGGATCAGAGATTAATCAAATAATTAGTTTCAATAAAAAAAAAACGTGTATATTTTTCAAAAATTTTTATTATCCAATAATAAACATGCTTTAAACATAAAAAGTATTCTTAGAAATTAAATAAATTAAATACAAATTGATTCTTTTTAAAGAAAAGGTTAAGTGAGAACCTGCATGAGAACTTTTAATAAAGAGTATTTCCACCTCTAGAATTTATGCAAGCTTGAAGTCGCCTGCCCATGCTGTTTACCAAATTATTGATATTCTGTTGAGGACTATTTCGCCATTCTTCTTGGGCCGCATGAACAAGCTCTTGTACACTCCTGGGTGGATTTCTGCGTGCTGCCACTGCCCTGGCAAGCATGCCCCAAGCATGTTCTATGGGATTCATGTCAGGAGATAGGGCAGGCCAGTTCAAATGATTGATCCCTTCAGTTTCAAGATACTCATTTACAGCTCTGGTCCGATGAAGTCGGGCGTTATCGTCATAAAAACGAAGGAATTGCCAACAGCTGCGCGCAATAGTCTCACGTGAGGATGTAGAATCTCTGAGATACCTATCACCGAATTCCAAAATTCTTCAGGCAAGGCCGCGTGTTCTTGAGCCCACTGTAGTCGGCGAACTCTGTGCTCAGGTTGTAGTCTGGGCACTCTTATTGGTCGGCGACACCTCAAACCTGTCGCAAGTATTCGTCTTCGTAATGTCGAGATCGATACTTGAACTCCCAACGCATGTCTCATATCTCTTTGGAGTGCTGGTATTGCCATGGTCGGGTTTCTTCGGATAGTTAAGTGGATATAGTGGTTCTGCCGTTCTACCGCTTCTAGGTCTATCACGAAGGGAATTGGTCTGGAGATACCGGTTCCATACACGAGACACATCACTTTGCCAAACACCAACTCTGTTCGCCACGAACCTTTGTGAATGACCTTCTTCAACTAAAGCCACTATTCTTGCACGGTCAATCTCACTTATGACTTGACGATTCATGTTTGCACTTAAAATCTTTAAAATCAAATGCCTTGAATGTTAAAATGATCGCACTAAAAATGTTATCTTACAAAAAAAACTGTAAACATCTGTATATTGCAACAAATATGGAACATATTGAAATGGTAAACATTGATAAACAAGCCAACAAAAAATTGTTGGCGCAAAAAAATTCTTTCGCATCCGAAGAAGGTGATGCAAAAACTTTTGAATCTATGTGTATATACTGGATAACCAAATTGAACATCTAAAAAATTTGTGCCCGGCACTGGACTCTTCCTTAGCTCACGGCACTGGCATTGACAAAAATCATGTGTATTCTAAATGAAAAACAGATTTTTGTAAACCTTTTTGAAATTTGCGTATCAAAATAAAAAATAAAAATTTAGAATATCCGTCTCGTGATTATGGTATGTCGGTCAATATTTGAAGCTTTTTTCCGTCTATTCAAACACGAGATCTTTCTTTCATATATTACATCAAAGAAAAATCATATTTCCAGGTAATAATTCCAAATTACAACAGAAAAATTGTTAGGGTCGAATTTTCAACAAAAAAAAACAAATGTTTATTTTTAATTTGTAACCATATACACCGCTCAACTGCATTCGTGCCTGGTGATTTTTTGGTACCAAAAAAATGGATCAAAGAATCTGTAAATAAAGAATAAAATTATGAGCCCACACTCGAAATGTTGACTGTGATATTTGACGAGTTAGTTAAAAAAATGTCTATGAGTGGTACAAGCTCTTTTCAGGAGGCTGAGATGCTCACTTCCCAGCACGTCAACTTTCGCTAGTTATGCAAAAGCTGAGCTCATTCTCGTCATTAGAAAAAGGAAGCTTGAAAGACTAAAAATAAGACTGCCAAGTCTCTTCAATGTGTCAATGTGCTTAAGCTAGGAGGTCAAGTATCTGGGTATACTTCTGGATGCCAAACTAACCTGGAATACCCACCTGTATGACAAAACCTATTAAGAAGAAAATTGCCCTAATGGCTGCCAAACGGGCAATAGGAAGCACATGGGGATTGAATCCAGAGATCGTACACTGGTTGTACACAACTCTGGTGAGATCCATGGAGCTTGAGTTTTGTGGAAAGGAACAGATCAAAGGAAGAGAATGCTGTTGAAGAAAGAAACATTTTCAAGTTAAGGTATATTTCAAGATACTAGAAAAGTGAAAAATTTGCTAAAACTATGAATAAGAAATGTAAATGAAGGATGTAAAGAAATACAATAGCAAAATGGGAGATAAGTTGCTTCCTATGCAGACGAAAAGTTGCTTAAAATATCACTCAGAAAGCTAGACGATTGAGATGAGAAGAAAGGATGTCGAAGTAAGATTCATAAGCAAATTAAGGCATATTATAAATTAATAGAAAAGTGAAGAAGCTGCTGAAGATATCTAGACAATTCAAATTCTACAAAATGGAAGAAAGTATGTTGAAAAAGATTTATTAATAAGTTGAGAGATATTTTAAGACGATAGCAAAGTGTGAAAGTTTATGAAAATCTCTCCAAGACAATGGAAATGAAGAAAAATTGAAGATACAGATCAGCAATTTGAGGGATATTTTTAGAATTAAAAGATAGTTAGGCAATTCAAATTAAAAAAAAAGGCTGACGAAGAAAACTACACTAACAAGTAGAGAAGTTAGAAAAGTGAAAATGTTGCTGGGAATATCACTAGGAAAACTAAATAATTGAAATGGAAATAATATTGTTGAGGAAGCATGCTTTAGTTAGCTGAGGGACAATTTAAGATAGATAAAAAGTGACTAAGCTCTGTTTCAAAGAATACGGCCGTTTTGCGCTCGGCCGTTTTGCGCTCTTACCTGAAATCGACCTGTTTGCGCTCTGCGATTTTCATAATAGAAATGTATTATCCTTTTTTCTAGGATTTACCGATTTGCAATATAATTTTAAATTTATTATAACATAATAGCCCGGTAAAGGTTAGCTCAAATTTCTGGATGTAATTTTCATTTTAATCAATGCATATGGAAAAATATTCAAAATATGGGATTAGTTGCTGAATATAAAAATAACGAAGAAATACGTTTACATATAAGAATGTGTGCAGCGTTAGCATATCTGCCTGTGGAAGATATTGATGATGGCTGGTTATGCATTCAAGAGACTTCTCCAATTTCTGAAAAAATGGAACAATTCTACGATTATTTTGTTTCAACTTTGAAAAAATAAATATAATTTTTGTACTTTCTTGTTTTCTTGTAAAACTAATATTTTTAACTTACCCTTTACCGGACTATTATTGTAGGTAGGAGGAATTTAAAATTATATTGCAAATGGGCAGATCGAAGAAAATAAAGTAGATTATGAAAGTAGCAGAGCGCAAAGTGGCCGATTTCAGGTAGGAGCGCAAAACGGTCGGGCGCAAAGTGGCCGACACCGTTTCAAATATCACTAAGAAAGCTAGAAAATTCAAATGAAAAGTGAAGTGGTCGAAAAAAGGTACATTAAAATATTGGGGAGTTTTTAAGATAAAAGTAAAGTGAAGAAGTGGATAATATTTCTTTTAGAATACTTAGTAGTAGTAGATTATAGAAAAGTGAAAATGCTACTAAATATAGATATCACTAAGAAAGCTGTTGAAGGAATAAAGGTACATTAGAAAGATTGGCGATGTTGTAAGACAGAAGAAAATTGAAAAAGTAGGAAATATTAAGAATTTTTAAACCTCAGATTTCAAACACAAAAAACTGATGGAGAGATTGAAGGAAGTGTTAATAGATGAACCCTGAGGTGGAGATGCATATACAGAATAGTATATTAAGTATACCAAGTATCAAAAACGTTACTTTAGTCATGAGTTTTTTGAAGCATGAGTGGAGCAAAGCAGAACGAGTGTCTTATGAAAAGAACTAGTGTTTGAAGTGACGTTTGTATGGATTGTACCCCTCCAAAAATAGATATTATAATATTTATCAATGTGTTATATTTTTAAATATAAAAAATATCCATCTAAAATAGATTAATGATCACATCATTTTAGAGGGTGAGAGGTGAGGGCGGGAAGTTCAGGGCGGGAAGTAGAGGTGTGTAATATGACACTTTCTAACCTACAATGACGTTAGTAATGACAGCATTACATATTATATTGTTGTGAATAAATATAATTTATTGGGAGATGTCACATTTATCCAGTTTGCTCAAAAGAATGTAACAAAGTCACCCCAAAGAAGTTTCAGTTTAAATATTTTTGATGTGAAGTGTATCTAAAGTTATAACTTTCAATATCTATTTGCCTTAAATAAGAAAACGCCCACGATTTTTGGTAGTTGATGGTGTTTTTCTTATGCCTTTTGTTTGAACATCTATTTTATTTTATAAATTAATCATCTATGTAGATATCGTGCGTGAATTTTGTCGATGATCAAATCCAATTTGAAAACCTCATCAAATTTCAGCTTCTATAATACACAACAAGAAAAAACAAGGGTAAGCAAAGTGAAGTATCGTATGCCGAAGATCGTTTCAATGCATTTCCAACAATATAAATTTATTCATGAAGTTAAAGGTATGTACACAAGGGACCTCGATATAAAATTATTATTGATCGATATTCGCTTTTTGATTGGAATATTAAAATTTGTCACGACCCAGTTTTTTTCAACATCGCACTACGTACCCATGGTGTGTACTCGCTCTATTTTATCTGTCAAACTTATTTGTTTAATAATTGGATGAAAACTGCGGACGTTTTTCATTGTTAAACGTAACTCGATTGATGAATCATCGCGATGGATCACGGGGAAAATATTAAAAATTGCCCCAGTTTTTTTTTTAAATGTGGATAAATGTGCCCAATATGGTAATTGAATTTAGTGATCGAACAATACATTTACAGTCAATCGCACTTGATTTTTCGTAATGGTAAATAGAAAGCTTTTATTTTATTTTATCACGCGATATTTTCAACGCAGTCGTTGAAACAATGCAACAAAAAGTTCTCGTTGACAAATTTTTATCCAAAATTTTTTAAATAGCCCGAAAATCCCATACATGCATCATATCGAGCGGCACAATAAGGACATTGGTTGCGTTCATCCCAACAATTCTGCTGAACGTGCTTATTTTGATATGTATGTGTGTAGGTATATGGGGTAATATTCATTGAGACCTAAAAAATCTATTGCCCCCTTAGATTAGATTAAAATTGAAGTGACTCTTTGACTGCGACCTTTGCAGATCTATTGTCTATTCTACTATTTCCTGGAGCATTTCCTGGATATCTGCAGGATTCAACTTAGATTTTCCCTCTTCTATCCAATACTCTCCTAGGTGTTGTGCCCTAGGATGTTTCTTCTCCCATGCCAAAAAATCTACATTCTTCTTTCTCCAATATTTTAACTTTTTCAGGTGTCCATTCAGTGTCCATTTAGGATCCCTGTTGAAACTCATGCAGTTTTACTCTGCCTTAGGCTTTCATTCAATTTTGTAGTCACCCAGCCAAATCATTGATTGTCTAAGCCTTACTAGCTATTTGAGGTCTCTTTTGGCTTGGCCCATTTCTTCCAATATTACATTAGAGCTGATACCGCAAAAGGGTTCCAGCCCCCCAAAAGAGTGTTTCAGTCCCCCCCTTTGCTAGTTCATCTGCTATTAAAACCCTTTCTATTCCAGTATATCCTAGAATCCAAAATAAGGTTCTCGCCCAGTTCCTTGAGCTTGCCTAGGCATTCCCAGAGCCTTTTTTGCCATGTATATAGGCTTACTGTCTAGCAGTCAAACTTAAATACTTTGGTATTCGATATATGACATTTTCAATTTCCTATTAGTTTAATGGTTCCTACTGGAAAATGCTAATCGACCTGGTAGCTCTACTTTGGGATGAACGCAACCAATAGAAAGAAAATTGAAAACATTAAACTAATAAAATAAAATCAATTAATCAGTGCCATAAGGACATAGATCGGGATGAAATATTTCTCCACTCCTCGCCCGCAAAATAAGGCCTCACCAACAGCGCTCTAACAAAAATGGGAAAAATACAATATGAATTCTCTCCTATACCAGGAGTTACACGATACTTTTTGTTCTTTCTACTCTTACCGCAGTCTTCCCAACAAATTATTTTGATGGGAATATTTTTGTAACATTTTTGGCGCTGCCAATAGGATTTCCGCAAGGAGAATGCTGGAAAATTTATGATTCTTTATAATAATTGAGTTGTTTAATGAAGAGTAATCAAACTCAAGGCGGAGATCGGGCATTATTAGGGTTAAAACTTAGTACAACTCCGTTTTCTTCTTTATCTACGAGAATTTTTATTATTTCGTCTAAAAATACACATTAAGTAGTATGGAATATTGGATTTCTCGGTTTAAGAAATTTATATAGGAAATTTTTGAATTCCTTATTTTAATTTGTTTCTAGGAAATTTTATGTTTCTTCAAACATCCTACAGAAGAGGATTTGGCTATACAGGGTGTCACAGAATAACTATTCCTAATTTTCAGAAATTACAGAGGGCACTTAAATAAACATTTTTTATTAATAAACTAGTGCCTAGAAATTATTTGATATCGAGATATAATGAAATGAAATTGAATCATAGGTAGCTTTAAAGAAAAACAAAACTTTTTTCGTACTTGTCATTTCATGAGTGTCACAAATTACTTCTTATTAGATAAGTGTATTTAATTATCATTTTACGTGTCACAAATTAATTTTAATTATATAAAATAGTCTCTGATTGAAAATGTATCAACAGTAAAAACACAAGAGCTTTTTTTTATCGGATAAATTTCTCTTTGCAACGAAACAGTTTTGCCAATCACTAATTTTACGAGAAAAACTGACATGATAAAATCGCGACACCGAAGGTGGAGCGATTTTATGTAATGTCAGTTTTTCTCGTAAAATTAGTGATTGGCAAAACTTTGAGTTAAAGAGAAATTTATCCGATAAAAGAAAAGCTCGAGTGTCTAAGAATGTTCATTTAAGTGTCATCTGTCATTTCTGACAATCGGGAATTGCTTTTCTGTGACACCCCGTATCACTGGAATAAAAATCTCACCACCCCCTTTTTCATAAGTGTTTTTTTCATTGGAATTTCCAAAGTGCCAAATTTGTTTTGTTAAAATAACTTTGGGCATATTACAAGTAAGCGTAAGATCCCGTTTTGCAAGAAAAAAATCATATTTGACCAATATAAACAGCTTTTTAATTAAATGCTAATATTTTTTAATTTTTCTTAATAACAGACTATACTGTTGGTTTTATTTCGTTTATCTACAAAGAAAAAAATACAGACTAGATGTCTAACATGTTTCATTGGGACGAAATATATGGAGTAATATTAAAAAAATCTATAGTCCACTAAAGGAGGTAAAATAATTGTAGACTTTTGTTGAGGAGGGTGTGTCGGATCCGATAAAACAACATTGGAAGTGTGGACCTTAGAAAGGGGGACAAAAAGATACCAAAATAAAGCTACCTATTGAAAAAATTGCCGGTTTATGAAACGGAAAATTCTTTTTCAGTTTTTCATGAGATGCACCTCTTGTGATAGATGGGGCAAAAAAAATCTGTTTTTTCTTAAAAACAGGCATATACTAACTTACTTTTAATTGAAGCCCGTTTAGATGACAGTTCAAATGCGTTTTTGTACGATTGATGCAAAGGGAGATATGGACATTGAAAATAGGCATTTTAAATATCTGGAAAATAGTGAAAGACAAATAAAATAATTGGGAACCTTTTAACATATGCCCAAAAATAATTTGGACAACTAATATAATATTTTTTGGTATTCTGGTTTTTTGTTTTTAGGCCAAAAAATGGTTGCAATTTAGCATGGAGTGTTTGAAAAAAGAAAAATCCTATTAAAAATAGTAGGTACCTCTACTTAACCTCAATAAGTTAACAATTCCAAGTCCTACTGGAAACTTAATGAAAAAACGGCGAGTTTTAAAAAAACATTCCCATTTTTGGCCAGTCGTGGAAAAAGTATTGATTTTGGAAGCCCCAAGGTGGACTCTTACCAATTCTTTCTATTCTTTTATGATACGTTCTATTCGAAATATAACTAGTCATTAAAAATCTAGATATCATTACGCAAAGAAAAAGCTTTCAAGTCCATTTTCCACGGTGAGAGTTGACGCTGCAACTCGAAAAAGTTGCATGCAGCTTGGCGTCTTTTTTCGTTGGGCGTGTCGGTCGCATGAATTAAAACTTGCTCTATTTTCGAGCGAGAAGTCGCTGCGACTTAGTAACTTTTCTGGTGGATTTTGTCGTACCAACCCAAAATTTCTATTGGCTGCTCCGCTATAACATTGCTGTCACTGTCAATTAAGTTGGCAAAGCGTTACGTTTCCCCTATGCCTGGATAAGTCGCAGCAACAAACTATCGATATGCTGATTGTACTTGTCCCAGCAACAAGTCGCTGCGATTTGACGCAACGTGGAAAATGAGCTTTAGGCAAAAATGACCTTTTTTTCTCATTACGTTAATGATAAACTGTCAATTAGCTGACAAATGACTAATGTCAAATATTTAACCACCACACTCGACAGCTTTCAAATATTTACCTTTCAAGTTTGGTGAAAATAAGGCTATCCAGAACACGTGACCATCTGACATACAAAATGGCCG
>CAJUYH010003695.1:0-30876 GCA_910591685.1 Galerucella tenella | reverse complement strand
GTTTCGGCAAAATCGTAAGAAATGTGTAATTTTTTATTTTCTTCAACACCCTTTATCTTGAAAACGGATGGCGTTAGAAAAAAATTTTACTAAGCAAACCCCAATTATTTTTCAGTTTTTCACCTATCCTAGAGACGGTGTTACCTTTTTTTGAAACACCCTGTATAACCGAAGGGCGCTAAAGCCTTGGGGGTGGTTGCCACCCCATGTCGGGGGTGAAAATTTTTTATTACATTTTCACCACAGGAATCGATTGAAAAAGTGATTCTAAGCAAAAAATGTTATTTATATTTTTTTTGTAAAATTAATATTCTCTAAGTTATTCGCGATTGAAAGTAACGTTTTTTAGATGTTTTTGATGTTTTTCGCGGATAACTCGAAAATTATGCATTTTATCAAAAAAACTGTGGAAAGAAAAATTGTAGCTTTTAAAAAAACAAGCAAAACCCTTTTTTTATAGTTTTTGTAAAACCAATAGGAACCGAGTTATGGCCCATCAATGATAAGCTTTTTTTCCCAAATGCAAAATGTGATAGATTCAAAGTCAAATAACGGAAAAATTATGCATTTTTTGTAGAAAACTCATAGAATCTTTTTCAAAGAGCATGATTAGACCTTTCTTTTTTTAAAAAAAAAGGTCTGTAGCATCAAAATTGAGTGAATTCAGACAAAAATAATGTCAGTACTGAATTTTTTATACAAAAAAATCGGTGAAAAGAACCCCCTAACTACCCCCCTAATTAAAATTTATCTTTACCCTTGTGCAATTCTCTTTGTACATGTATGGTTAATGTGTCCAAGAAGTTTAATCAATTTAAAATTCTTAGTTTTCGAAAAATTATGGCCTAAAGTAAAAAGTTATTTTTCATAATTTTGTATTTTTTACCCTTTCTTTCAAAATAACTCCGAAAGTATTAGAGGTACAAGTAAAGTTAAAAAACGAAATTTTAGCTTTTTTTATGACAAAAATTCCTGTAAGTAGATTTTTTGTACAGTTAATATTTGACGAGATATAGCCGTTTAAAACGTCTATTTACGCACGAGCACCACCTTTCTTTAGCCCTTTAAACTCACCCCATTAAAAAACGAAAGGGTCTAAAGAGATTCAACTTACAGATCCTTGTAGTTCTTAAAAAACCCTACAAAATTCCACTTGTTCTGGGTGCTCAGGTGAAGACTGCAATAATAGTCCACCAGTGATCAAAGAAGATGAAGATGACATCGACCACGATGAAGATCAAACTGATGATACAGATATTTAAAAATCATATTTGTATTTGTAATTGTAAATGTAATCATTTATTTATGTTAATCTATGTGAAAATACAGCGCATTTTTATGTTAATAAATTTTTTTGTACTTAAGTCTACTTTTTTCCAATTTATATCTATTACAATAGTTTATAAAAATTGCAATGTTGTGAAGGGTGGTTTTTAAAGGTTGAAAAGTTACTTAATGCACGTGACACATTTTTTTACAACAGAATTATTGAGCAAATCCCTATTAGCATTAATTATTTTTCTCTTGTAAAATTTTTTTTTTCACATATAACACTAATAACAGTTGATTTTTAAGGGTTGAAAAAGTATAAACTTGTATTTTGAAATGTAACAAATTCATCATTTTACTAATTCAAATCAATTTTCACCTATCTTAAGATTTATAATGCTATTTTTTAATTTTTGACATTTAGGGGTAGTTTTCACCCCTAAGAAACAATCAGGGTTCGTCGGCATGACATGATATATAAAGCAGAGGGTGAGTTGAGCCTAATCCCAAATTTTTATGCAAATCAATCAGAGGCGAAATCATTTTTTAAGGATTCGTGATTTTTTTTACATTAAGCTGTAACAGGGGCTGCTTTTTAAGGGTTGAAATATGATGAAATTGTATTCCAAAGCTCAAAACAATCATTATTCAACTTATCCAAACCAAATCTTAGTTATTTTCAGGTTTAAAATGTTATTTTATGATTTTTGACAAATAAGGGTAGTTTTCACCCCTAAAAACCGTTTAGCACCCTTCGGTTCCATATAGATTTATAAACAAAGAAAATGGGAATGTAGAGAATGGCTCATTGTTAACACTAATAGATACTGTAATAATAATTCAACAAATATTATATTTAAAAACTTTAAGGGTTTATCAGAAAAACAAAACGAAGCTATTTTCTTCAAGATGTCCGTTAGCCCGTTTAAAAGTAATCATCTTTCACATTATCTGTGGAAGACTTGTATTGTAATGAATACTAATTTTCTATTATTGTTACCAGGTCAACGACCACAAGAGTTTGAACCAAGATCATACTTCTAAGAATAGGTATTTTAATATTTAAAGAAATATTCATTTTTCATATTTCAACTATTGTGAATAAGAAGAAATGCTATTAACACGTTTGGTAGATTTTGTTCAGTCAAATAGCTGGGTATTTATGTCGAAAGTGTTTTTTTTAAGAGAAAGAGAAAGAAATTACACTACGTGTATCTGTCACAAAAGACATTCCATTTTTATACTGTTTGAATTTATTATTTGGACCCTTACTTTTGAATATACTCAAATTACTCCTATAAATAAAACTTGCTGTTTTTAATTAATTCCACAATTTCTTCTACGTAATTGTTGTGCTTCAAGGCAGAAATAGGTGTGTGTAGGAGCAATTTTAACAAGCCTATCTAGATTAGACCTTTGCAGATCTATTGTAGTCCTCCTCGATATCTAGCTTCATTCTGTTTATTAGACTTAATAGCCTGGATACCGCCTCCCTTCCGTAGCTCTTTGCCCAAGGTTTTTCTTCTCCGAGTAAGTGAAAACGCACTCTGCAATGCCTTCGCACTCACAGAGTCTTCTTTCTGGCAGAATCTGCATAGGCTATCATCTGCTAGGCCAATTGTTTGCATATGTTTCTTCAGCCTACAATATCCGGTCAGCATTCCCACCATCATCCTCGTCGTTTCTCGACTTTGATATAGTAGCCTAGCTAAGAACGTCATAACGTTCCAAGCAGCAGTGGCGACGATTCACCACTGTGTTGAAGAGATTAAAAGGCAGAAAAAAACAGCCGATCAGTAGCAAACTTCACTAACAGCAAAGCTGCACTGAAGTTGAATTCTTAGCTAATATGAGATTGTATAAGTGCCTTAAACGGACTTGGAGACCATTGCAAGGTCATGATAGCCTAGTCCTAGATACCAGGGTAATAAGGGCAACGAATTGGCGAATGAAACGGGCAAACAAGGCTCATCATTGCCATTTTTGTCAATATGAATTTTTGGTTTGTGGTTAGTGGTGGGGATGTCGCTATTATCTCATTAGCATTCCCTTTACGAGAGTAAATATATCAAGTAGATTTAAGCGTTATCTTCAGTCCAGAATTATGGTCTTGGAGCTTTTGGACTGTTGATATATTCCTTGTACTGATGCAAATACGCCTAAACCGGTTTGCAAGTGAACGCGCGAGGGTGCTGCCACCAAGTCACTAAAATCGCTAATTTAATGAGAGCTGTAACGCCGTTAGTAGTAATTGCAGATACTGCATTTTGACCGGGATCGGATTTGCACTTAAAAAGTACGGTACCCTTTTTATTATTATTTTTATGAGATTTTATAGGCACGTTTTTTTATTCACCGGTAGATCCACCAATCGACCAACTGCGTTTTTATATCCATTGGTGGATTGTAGATTTAAGAAATGACGCGTTAATTCATTACTGTTGCATCAACCAAAATTGCAAACCACTTCACCGTTGTATCGAAGTGGTGGATAAATTTGGTGGTTTACAAAATGACCAGCTTAACCTCAAAAAACTAACGATTTTTTGAAGCGGTCAAAGAAATGGGCGAATTAAAAGAAATAAATTTAAAATGTGGTAACAAGGTATTGACAGCACTATTAACAGCGTCATAAATTGAAAAAATTTCAAGTGGAACTATCAGATGAACTGCTACTCCGAGATCTATAGAGGCTAAAATAACTACAACACTTTTCAAAGTATCTTCATTCATTTCGTAAATTTTTGCTAATAACACAGAATACACCATCCCAACAAGAAGCGAAGCTTGTGCTATTTTACAATTCATTTTCTGAGTGCGCATGTCTGACAGTCGCCATTTTAAGCCAGTTATCTGTCAATGACATGTGATTTTATTGTTTACCAAAGAATTTTCTTTATCTAATTCCGCTATCAAATGTGACACTTTACGTCACTCCTTGACGTTAGGTAACGTCACATTTTTCATAACCTTCATATTATATCAGTTATGAAAAGTAGTTATGTAAAAACTTTACGTTACTGTTTATGTTTCAACATAGAGATACCACATGAGTTTCAAAGAATAATTTATTAATCAGGTAGGTACTGTCAAAACTGACAATTATTTCATTATTTAAACTGTACAATTAACCCATTATTTTAATTGAACAGTATTTTGAGATTTATAAACATTGAAAACAGTTATTTAAAGTAAGTCAATTTTCTGGGTGAATATATCATAGTAACAATACTTCTAACACCATTTGATTCCACTTCAATAGTATCATTGTAATTGAAGATTTATTGAATATTATGAAAGCGCGGAATTAGATAAAACGTTGTACGTAAACACGTTATGAAGAGAGCGACATTCGACATTGTTCAACACGCGTAATTTGCAGAACTCGCTGGCGCTCGTTTTGGCAAATATTACGCTTGTTGAACAATATCGCTCTTTTCATAACTAATTACGTAAATATCTATTGTAAGTTTTTTGATTATTTACATATTTTTTTGTGTTTTGAACGATTATTTTTTTCACTTGTCAAAATCTGACATTTTGGTGGTTTTAACCAATAGCAATACATTATTCTAGCCAATCATTCGGTATTATACTGATAATTCTGCTTCCTCATCGATAAAACCTTGTTTACATCGAAACGTCAAAATTTTACTTCGAATTTGTCATTATTGACAACTAAAAGTGCTTCGAAGTTTATTGAAAAATGAACACAAACCGATTGAGTGCCATCACCCAAAAGAATATTGAACATTCAGGTAATACAAAATTTTAAATTTATGAAAAAAATAATCTTCCCAAATACAACTCGCTCTTCAAATTTTATCACATAATTTTTTATTTTCATCACTCAAACTTGTTTATTTGAGGCAAAAACATTCAAACAAACCGAATTTAGATAAAATCCCTCGTCCTAACGGACTCGTGATTTTATCAATCGGTTTGTTTTCATATTCTTGCCAAATAAACAAGTTTTCGTGAAAAAGAAAAAATTATCGATGAAATTTGAAGCACTCGTGGTATTACCTTTGATAAAATTTGTTTACAAAATTACATTTATTAGTTATGCCGCCAAAAACTTGTGCAATTCGTGACTGTCATTCAAGTGATGGATGGATAATTGAAAAACACAACAAAACTTCGATATCTATGGAGAAAAGTTTACTGTCGCTTCTTTTTTATAACTTCGTTGTCACAGATATCAGTACATTTTCTCTGGGTGTAAAATTTAATTCAGAGCCTGGTGAAGTCTAACTTTTAAATGTATAAATAATAAAAATTTTATATTCGAGCACCATACTTATTGTAATTTTTGAATTAACTTAAACAATTCATTAATTGAGTTGAACCTCGAGTTGCACAAATAAAACTTTTTTTTTTTTTTTTTTTTATTCTGTTGTTTAACGTCGGTCTATTTCTGCGACTGCTAATCACCGACGCCGGGAGCACTCTACCCCTAACCGGAAATTTTGGCGAACCCACTAGTGTTCCAACCAGTGGTAGCGTTCTTTAACGAGCCCAACATCCATGGACTCGGGACCTCGGTTTTACGTCTCCTCCGAAAGACGGCATATCTACATTATACCTCGTGCTCATTGGTATAATGCCTGCGGGCTGTGATATGCTACTCACCCTAGTAGTCTAAAGTGCACCCTAGTAGTCTAAAGTGTTTCGCTGCAGGCTGTACGGGCCCTATACGATGGTTTTCCCTGTCATGGTAACCCATCCAAGTACTAACCATGTCCGACCTTGCTTGACTGTAATTATCGCATCAGAATGCGTTCCACTACAGTGCTGGGTCGTCGCCCAAATAAAACTTTGTCGAAACAAGTCATAAAAATAAACAATTATCGTTTGAGATTCTTTGGTTTCACTTTTTTGCGTGTAGTTAACATTTAATTTACATTTTTTGAATAATTTTCTCAGTGTAACGTCATCCGTTATCTGTCAATGTCAGTTTGAAGGTCACGAAATTTTGCCCCCAAAACATCAAAGGATTTACGCCGGCTTCCGTTTCTTTTTGGCTGGTGTATTCTGTGCTAATAACAACAATCAACTTGAAATTAGATTGTCAGTGGTCAGATGATTTAAACAACAACTGCGTTTTTTTATTGATGGCTCTAACCACAAAACAGTCTAACCCTCGGTCTAACCTATAGAAGTGAAAGTCCAATAGGATTACCTAGAATGAAAAAATGAGGTGTCAAACTCATCCACCTGAAGCGCTAGTTGCAATTGAGTTGTCGAAATAGGCAAGGCAGCTGAGGCCGAAAAACAGACTAAGGGAAGAAGAATTTCAGCGATCGCAGTGGATGGGTCCAGAACTATTTCATAGTGCTTTTTTTAATGGAAGTTTGTTTTTTGAATGACTAATACCCGATTTCACTAACCATTTCCTAGTCAGGTAAAACCTAAAACGAATTTAGGATATCCTAAATCCATTATACATTTTACCACGCGATAAGTAATTCCTAAGAGTGATAATATTACGTATTTCCCATCACTTTTTGATAAATCCTGAAAGGATTTCAGGAACAGCTTTGCGAGTGAGGCTCCTTTCGGTCCCAATAACAATGTATTGTGGTTCAAAATATCTGTTGCAAACTTTGTAGAATTTATAAATCTGTTCAGCGCTTAATTCCTTTAGTTTTTGATTGCGAATAAAGGCAACCCATTCATTCATCATCAAAGGGTCATGTTTGGGAAACCTATGTCGTTTCGATGTAATGTCTGTTTACCCAAGAACACAACACTTCACACCAACCATTATAAATATTATGAATTATCACACTTGATAAGACTTACAGTACCTAATTAAAACACAAATAACAGTAGCAAATGGCGAAAGGGAACAATCTATAAAAGACAATGGTGACAAAAACTATATGACAGCTTTGATGAACTCTAAAATCTTTTCTTCTTTTCTTGCTAAAGGCATTAGCTGCCAGGCCTGTTGCCTGGCAGCTAAGGCTATTAGCGCTTCAGGTGGATGGGTTTGAAACCTCATTTTTGTATTCAAGGTTATCCTATAAACTTTCACTTCTATAGGTTAGACTGTTTTGTGGCTCTAACATGTCGTTGCAGCGGAGACTGAAGTCATTCAACCAATGGTGAATAAATGATGTAACAAAAACGTGCCTTATGACGTCCCCAGTATTATATTGGATTCAATAACATTATTGAGAGAAAAAAACCAATAAAATTCCATGAATTTCTACAAACTTGGCAAAAATAGATATCCGAATAGAATTCGACAAAAAGTTCAAAATAATTTAAAGAATGTTTTAATGGAATCAGCCACTACTAATGCAGTGATTTTTTCTACTTTTCGTGGAATGCTTTTATGTGTATCATTTATTACTATTTAATGATTTCCTGAATAACATTTAATCTTATATACAGGGTGGTCTGTTGATATTAGTTGAAACTGAAGATTCTCGGCCTAAAAATATTACGATGAGACGCTATAATAAAATATTAATAATGAAAAAAATAGAGGGTGGCAAAATTGAAATATTAATTTTTTTTCCGCAGCAGGGGCCGGCAACCCATGACCCTCGGATCACCGAGTGACCCATTTACTGACACAAACGTCCCTTTAACATTTACATTGTGGTTGATATTGACCTGCAGTCAATAAAGGTTTTAGGCACCTATTCCATAGTAACTTGAGACATTTTGGATATACGAACGTAAGAATTTTATGGAGGTTTTAAGAGATTGAATGGAGACAATGAAGACTCTAGACAGTAAACTTCTGTGGAAGAAACACGAAAAGAAGATTACATACAAGGCAAAATTGGCTCTAATTGTGTGCAGGAAGAAACTGGGGTTGTAACCCCAAAATCTTAAGCTGCATGTACACTGCCATAGTGAGACCAATCATCACTTAGGGAGCCATTGCGTGGAGTAGTAGAACTAGCCTATTGAGACGAGAGAAAACCTCTCCAAAATTCAAAGACTAGCCTGTATATGCATTACAGGGGCAATGAGAACATGCCCAACGGCAGCCATGGAAGTGATTCTCAACCTCACCCCTCTACATATGGTGGTGGAAAGTGTTACAGAAAAAACAAGATAAAGACTAAGTAGAGAGGGAATTATTAAAAAAAAAACACCTCCTCACTTTTTAGAAATCAGACAACCTGGGACATGCCACTAGACGGTATGATGAAAAAGTATAACTTTTCAATTCGTTACGGAATTAAGCAACAAGAAGGAATGGGATCCAAATACCATTACCAGACTTGGAAAGAATGCCATTCAATGGTACACAGACGGCTCAAAAGCAATAGAAGAAAGTTCAAAATAGTGGAGGAAGAAGAATGTAGATTTTGTGGCATGGAAGAAGAAACCTCCATCCACATACTTTCCCACTACACAGCACTTCAGAATCCTAGAGCACAGCACCTGGGAGATTACTGGATAGAAAAGGAACATTTACCTAAGTTGAAGCCTGCAGATATCCTAAAATTCCTCCGGGAAATAGGACTAAAGGAGCTACTAGTTTCTGAGACTCTCCTCGGAACCTATGTAGAAGTAAGGGGCCACAATAGATCTTTTAGGTCTCAGTGAATTTCACCCCAAAAACATACATACAAGATATGTTAAATTATAATATGATATCCGTTTCGATGGATTTTCCAGGGCTCTTTTTATGAATAAATGTGCGCCAAGCTTTTTTGCTGTACAAGTAAGTGCTAATTTCGTGAACACCTTGTTTTAGCATCAAAAGAAATACTTTTTACTAAACCTCATATAGCTTCACAGTTTTCAAGATTTTAAGGATTATTTTTATTTAATTATTCAATTCAAGAAATATAAATCTTTACTACAAATTTTAATATAAGCTACCCCGCTATTTAATCCATCAAGAAACACTTTAAACTATTAACATTCCACTGATAAGTGTTAATATCTACGTAGAATAAGTAAGTTGATACTTAATGAACCCTGTGAACTTATTCTTAGGTTAAAAGGTTAAATGGTGGTCTCGCTAGTATAATTATAACGGAATTAAGTACTAACGTGAAACAAATCTTTTTCATTCATTGTCATTAATTTTATGGGTTCTATTTAAAATGGCCTCTAGGAAAAAATTTGGTTCTAGAATTTCCTGCAGCATTAGTTTGTTACTTGAAAAAATTCATTTAAGGAAATGATATTAGTGTTAAACGTTGGCCATAGTTAAGATTAATCATCGTTTGTTTCTACTGTACCATAGAACTGAACACTAGTTTTGTGATAGCAGAAATGAATATGAGAGTAGGTACATTAAACTGAAATCAGAATATGCAACGTAAACTGTGTATAGTTTTTTTCAATATCTAAGAAACTGACTTGACTTGACTTAGGTTTGAGTGTTTTAGATGCAATAAAACTTTTCGGATACTGAAACGTTAACTTTGTTGGTTAATATTTTAGATAATAAAAATGTGCAATAATCACTTCAGAATTTTGATTTTTGGTGGAATAGTATATATATATATATATATATATATATATATATATATTTACTTAAATTATTTCATTCAAATATTTAATAAATTATTTCACTTTTGTGATTTGTGGTGGAATAAACTAGAAGACCAAAAATCAATATTCTAGAAGTATTTTACCGCGAAATTTAAAATTTGGAACGATCTTTAAATAAGGATGAGAAAGTTTCCTGGTCTTCTCTCATCGTTTGTCGACAATACAACAACTGTGCAGTAATCCATGTAACTATTTTAACACAAGTTTAAACAAAAACTAATAAGCTGCCGTTATCCCTTAATTACCCATCTGGATTACTGGTATGTTATTTTTCTTGTTACCTTTATATTTTAAAAATTTCAGAGTTTAATATTAATATTCAATGAGTAATTTTTTTTGTACAAAATGGCTACCCATTTTGGAAGCCACATGGGTATACCACAGAGTACATATAAAGTACTCTATGTACTCTGTGGGTATACCTTTCCTCTCCTATCTAGCTAAGTTCAATATTAGATATTTTTAGTTTGATATGATTGTTTCTTATTTTTCAATACAAGTCAGATATTTGTCCAGGATGAATCCTTAAGTTCAATTATTAAATTGTATTTATTGAGCTGGACAGATATCCTCATGCTTAAATTTTTTTTTGTCACTTTTCTTTGGAACGAGTACAAAGAAGATACTTTAAGTCGGCTTCTTATATCTTGTTATATCCTGTTAGAGGCACACCTCAAGAACACTTTTATTCTCGTTTTAATAGCAGTAGTTTACTTCGTCGTCGCTCAATGCATTCAGTTATGTTTTTATATAAAATTGTTAATTATATTTTTAAATGTGATATTATTGTATCGCTACTAAATTTCAGAGTTCCTAGAACAAATTCTAGAACCAATAGCCTTTTCTATGAATTACCACATAGGACAAACGCTCACAAATTTTCACCATTAAACCAACTTATCATTGAATACTCCTCGATTGAGTCAACCATAGATATTTTCTGCACAAATAATAGACAAATAAAACGAATCTTTCTCCGGAAAGATTTCACTTCGCATATAATGTTTGTGTAAGTCTCTTTTTGTGAGTGCCTAGCTGTATATGAGTGCTTACTTTTTTCCCTAATAGGTACTGTATTGTATTATTTTTTTTATTTTTTTTTCTCACCTGTCATTATTATCCTGTGTTTGTCCTTATCCTGTAATTGGGCTTGCCCGAGGATATTGTAATTAAATAAATAAATAAATAAATAAAATAATTATTATAGAACAGTTCCTGGGAAGAACAGTTCCTGGGAAAAACAGTTTCTTGGAGCACAGTTTCCTTGCACATAAAACAGTTCTGGAAATAAAGTTCCTGGAAAGTCTGACTGTTTCTGGGGCACAAGTTCCTGTTTGACAAACAGTTCCTGTTAAGCTGAAAAGTTTCCTAAATACCGTGCCTGCAGTAAATCCTTAGTACCTACATCGACAGCTACATCATCTGCATCTTCAAACATCTGTATTATTGTGCTAAGTATTTTTTTGTTGTATTCGCTACTAACACTTTTTTTAAATAATGTAAATTTCAATACTGTAATTATATACATTTTTTTCACTCTATTAGTTTTATTTATTATACAGAAACTTTAAGTTTTTTTTAAACAGATTAAAAGTTAGCTGACCATTAAATTTGATTTTCTCTCTAAATTTCTTTAAGGAAAGAAAAATAGTGGCGCCCTAAAATTACTTTTTCTATTTTTTTACTAGATAGTTTTGCTTAAGTATAGTACATTGTTTACCGGGTAGGAAAAGCTTAACATTCCTGGACGACTGTGAAGATTGCTAAGTCGAGGCGCAAGCCGAGACTTAGCAACACAGAGTCCAGGAATGTGGCTTTTCCTACGAGGTAAACATACTATTTTTCCGCAAATCGTTTAAAATTCGACAGATATTGATTGATTTAAAAAAAACGCGATAATTTTATTCCCAAATAAATGGTGCTTTGAAATTCCTAATAAAATTACTTGGGTTACTATGGAAACGTATTGAGGTTTAATTGTCAAACTTGACGCTTATAAATTTAATTGCTGGTGTTCTCGAAAGTAAAATGATAAGTGATGATGAAATTTCCATTCCTGGGACTCCTCCAGAGCTGGTTGAGGCAGTGAATACTGCTTCATTAGAATTATTGCCAAAGAAATCAAGAGAAAAGTACGAAAATGCATACAGACGTTTTATGGATTATCGCATGAGTAAAAATACGAGTTCTTTCTCAGAAAATGTTGTAATGGCATACTTCCTAGACCTTTGTTTAAAGATGAAATCTTCAACATTATGGGCCAATTATTCAATGCTGAAGTCAACCCTTGCACTTAAACACAATGTAGATATATCTACATACTCAAAACTTCGTTCTTTATTGAAACGGCAAGCTCAAGGTTATAGGGCAAAGAAATCTAAGATTTTAACGAAGGAAGAAATTGAAAAATTTATCCAGGAATCTCCAGATAAAGAAAATTTAATGATTAAGGTAATTTACAAGGTTTTAATTTCTATTTAGATTATAGCTTTATTTATTTTTTAGGTGGCTGTAATGTTTGGTATTTCTGGGGCCTGTAGAATGGATGAGTTAGTCCGAATGACTGTACACGATATAGAAGACTTAGAATCTAAGCTTTTAATCAGCATACCTGATTCGAAAACCAACAAACCAAGATCATTTGTAATTAATCAGATCTACTTGAATGTTTATCGAAAGTATGTTTCGTTAAGACCAGAAAATATGAACAGTGACCGATTTTTCTTTAAATATCAAAGCGGAAAGGGTTGTAGTCAAGTGGTAGGAATTCATCAATTTAGAAAAATGCCCAAAATAGTTGCTACTTATTTGAACTTGGTAAATCCGACAGAATATACTGGTCACTGCTTTCGTCGGTCTTCTGCAACAATATTGGTTGACTCTGGTGCCGACATAACTAGTTTAAAGAGGCATGGCGGATGGAAGTCATCAAACGTTGCTGAAGGATATATCGAAGAATCGCTTAACAATAAGGTTGAGGTGGCAAATAAAATTTTCACAGTACAAAATATTCAACAAAATGACCCTACCACCCTGCATGTTGTCCAAAATGTTTCTCATAGTTCTACGAGTGTTCCTCCAATGTTCAATAATTGTACTAACTGTCAAATTACTGTAAATATAACAAATTGATCTTAAAAATGTATTCAGCAATGACTTGATGTTTTCAAAATATAAATTAATTCCTAATAAGCAAAGTGTTTTCAATCATTTATGTAGAACACTAACAACTGTACGGAAATATCATTTCCTTACAGTAAGGAAATGACATTTCCTTACAATAAGGAAGTCCTGACTTTTTCTTCAAGAAATTTTGACAGGAATGTCAAAATTTCCTAGCGATTTGCGGAAATAGTATATTGTTTTATTAGGAGTAAAAGTATAACTTTTTGTGGCGAGTCTGAATGTTTGATGGCCGAACGTTAGTGAGGCCGACAATTTCAGACGAGCCACAAAAAGTGCTTTTGCTTCGAATGAAACATGCTATTTTTTCCGCAAACGGCATCCAGACTATAGAACTAATTAATATTTAAATAAAAATTCAAAACGATTGCAACGAAGTTGATAAATTCAGAGAATAATAATTATAAAACTGCGCACTACATTTCCGTGGTTACTGGTTTTGTGATTGCCAAGTCAAAAACAAATTTGACAGTTCAATAATATTTTATAATGTCAGAAATATTGTAAGTGATTTAAAGCAACAATTGGACTGTGCATTTTTGGTAAGTACTTGAGCATCAAAATTTCATTTGTTGTAGTAAAGTGTACTGAAATTTTCTTTTAGATTATATTATGTCGGATTCAGAACCCAACTGTACACCGCCCGACGTTGTTGACATTGCTAAGGCAGCTACGAATGATTTAATTCCATCTAACTCTTTCAACTCTGCACAAAATTCGCTTGAATTGGAAGTGAATAAATCAGGTAGTGCATTAAATATGTGCGGTGCAACCTTAAATAACTGTAATTTTACTATTAATAATTATTATCGTTAATAAAGTTTAAAAGTTCAACTAATAATTATTTTCCCTGTTAAAAATTCTACCTTTTTGTACGGCCGTCAGCGTACAAAAAAGTACTTTTTTGTCCGCTCACGGCCGTACAAAAAAGTGGCGTCTGTGAAATCATACTTCAACATCATGAATTGACGTTAATAATGTCTACTTTTTTGACGTTTGCGGAAAAAACAAGTTCTACTCAACATGTTGAAACTCATTTTATATTTATACCAACAATTTTATTTGTAACCAGTTACTGGTTAATATTTTGGTATTTGTTTATTTATTTAGATAGTCAAACCACAAAATTAAAATAAATAATGATTTGCCCTTTAACAGGTCACCCGCTTATAATAACAATATGATAAGAATATTAAATAAATAGTTATTTTCCACTACTAGCTGTGAAGTTGACAGTTATTATCGCTTCTTATAGCCAACTGAGAAGTTGAATTTCTCTATTAGTGGTTAATAATTTTTTATATTATTAACTTGCAGTCAATACCGATAAAACCAAAGTAATGATATTCGCAAAAAGTGGCCATGTATATAATTACAACAAAAAATTTCATTATAGTGGATATTGTCTGGAAACAGTAAAGCAGTTTACCTACTTGGGTGTTGATTTCTCCTCCACAGCCTTGTTTTGCACCATGGCTAAGAATTCTAAAATCAAAGCTAATAGGGCTATTGGTACAGTAATGGATATAATGTGTCGGTCAAAAATTATTTTATCTTCTTTTTCCTTTGGAATTGGTATATGGGGTCTACGTTACACTGATATTATAGAGCGGGTACAGGTAAACTTTTTCAAAAAACTTCTAAGTCTGTCAAAGAATACCCCAGATTACATTGTACGCTTGGAAACGTGTTCCGATCATTTGTCAATGGTTGTTTTCAAACATGCCTTACTTTGGATGAACAAACTGAAAGAAATGGACTCTTCAAGACTTTCAAAAATTTGCTTCATTCGACTTGCTCAGTTAGAATCTAATAATAATTCAAAGTATAATTGGGTGACGCAACTTAAAGAATTGTTTATTTATGCGCAATGTGAGTGTCTATGGGAAAATTATTTAAGTACAAACGTACGCAGTTTAGATAGACTTATTCTAGACAAATTGCGAAAACGCCTGCTTGATAGTGACATGAACAAAAAGGTTGCTTCTAGTTACTCTTTACTATATTTGTATAGTAAAGATACTCACACTTACTAGTTGGTGAAAATAACAGTTATTTGCAAATACCCGCTCACATCTATATAACCAGAATAATAGCGCAACTTAGAACGTGTAGTAAAACATTTTTAAAATTGTCTTTTAAAGGAAATTTTTATATAATCAACAGCACTGATAATTGCACTGTCTGTAATATGGATTCCCTGGAGTCATTACATCATATGCTTTTTGAATGTCCCATTTACAGCCCTCTAAGAAAAAATAGTTTTTTTCACAATGTTCATAATATTGAAGACCTAGTACACTATCTTAACACTAATAATACACAAAATGGATTTTTTAAACTTACTGAATTAGCTCATAGCATTATTAGTATCATAAAGCTGCGAGCATTTGCACATGTTGAATGATTGACATTACCATCAAGTACACAGATATTTTATACTTTTATTTTTGTATTAACTATGTTTATGTCGTAATGTATCTCTAATGATGTTAATTCCTCAATTGATATTTTGTACCGAACCCTTGTGAAAAGATTTATCTTAGACACAATAAAACTATCTATCTATCTATCTATCTATATTATTAACCCAGTCAATAATGGACTAATTCAAATATTTTGAGAATCCAGAGATAGTAGTTCAATAAAAACTTGTGCAACATAATCTTGTATATCCAGGAGATTGTCTATAAAATATTTGCTGCTTGAAATTACCCATCAACGTAAAATTATATGGATAAAAATGCCATTAGCTTAAAATTCGCGCTCAACCAAAAATGACTGATGACATAAGGAGTACGTTCATAATCTATGGAGGGAAAACAGGCAGTGTACTTGTCAGTCAGACGTCAGGGTAAACCAACGAGTTAAAAGAAAAAGGAGGGAAGTTAAGAGTGGTAGTGATTTAACCAACTTTCGACGGATATCGCCATACTGAGAAGCCACATTAGTGACATTAGGCATCAATTCTTGTGTCAACATAGATAACCTTAATATACTGAAATGTGTCAAATTGTGATTTTTAGTATTAGAAAGGTTATTTATGAGTATTATTATGAATTTAAGTTGATATTGAGTTTTACAATGGTGTAAAATTTTTGAATGTACCAAAATCTGATATCAATTCTCTAACAACAAAAAGTACCACCTTAAAAAGATGCATATATGAGAGTTTTTTGTTTCCCCTAATTGAATAATTTAATGTACGCCTCTGTGAAATAATGTTGATTGGCGTTGAGCGCCACTAAATCTTAAATCTTTCGTTTTCCACAGATTATACCACAAATTTAATTTTGCAGGATATCACCCAGCTCATGAAACTCCATGAAAGTGATTTTTAGCATGTTCGTATGAAGGATGAAAATGGGATAGGGCAAAACGAGGGACAAAAGCAGGTGTATTTTCGTGTGAGAATCCAGCATTCAATGATAAAGTTAAACATTATTCAATCGCAGTCTCAGATGGCGGAGTACTTCACTGTATTTCCTTTTGAACAATCTGAGGAACTCTTAACTCAACTTTCTCCGCGATATCATGTGATTTTTTAAGTAATTCATCAGAAACGTTCAATTTATTGTCGCTCCTTCCTAATGACATCAAGTATTCCACCAATTTGTCTCCTCACCATCTCTAGAGCCAGCTAGAGATCTCTTCGTCTCTTGAATCACACTACCTGGCTGACATAGATTTCTCTACCAGTCGCTAGGTGGCTCTAGATCAGTGTAGAGCAGTGATTCCCAAAGTGGCGCGCCGCAAGAAGAAGCCAGGGGCGCCGCTAGGCGCTCCTGATAAGGTATAGTTTGAGTTATGTTTGGCAACACCGGCGCCGCATCCGCTATTAATCGAGCCCGAAAGAGCAGAGCAAGCTTCTAGAATTTCCAGAAGCCCGTATTCGACCTACGCGTCGCTCGACGAGAATTTTCGCGAGTGCTCTTTGAAAGCATTGGAGTTGTTTTCATTCATGTGTCTTGTAACTAGTGCCAATATATTTACAATGGTGTTGAATAATAATGTGTTGTACAACGCTTGCGCTTTGCTACTATACAGTAGGCAAGTTGCATGCAAAGCAAATAATATATTTTATACATTATACATATGCAACAATTCGCTGGACATAACTATATATGCATATTGCGAGTAGGGGCGCCCTGACAAAATACTAAAACTGTAAGTAACTGGAAAAGTTTGGAAACCCCTGGTGTAGAGCATTGCAAGATGTACGATAATTATCCTATTCGTTTGCATTATTATTGTTCTCTTTTCTACAAAAATAATTGAGTACGATTGTAGGATAATTTCGATTAATATCCCTATTATCATATTTTTCAATAGAATAAGTATTATTTTTATCATTAAAATAGTTATTTCAAGAATTGTAATAAATTCCAGCAACTAAATTTAATAACGATTACTTTTTTATTGCCCGGAGATGGGGGCAGCTGCCCCTCGCTGAGTACGCCTATGCTTCTTAACTACTTATTGTGGTTTGACAAATGAGGCATCGTCTGACGGTTTTAATGTATGTGAATTAAATTGAATTTATGATGCGCTCTAGAAGACATAAAATCGTGTACAATTTTTTTTATTAATTATGTGTTGGCTATCTGGTGAAAGGGTTTGATTAGCACATTTCAAAAATATATAAATTGTTAGCTGTTGCTATAGCGATTGCATGCACCCGATAAATGAAAATAATTTCTAAAATTAAGCCTTAAATGTGAGCCAAACATATTTACTCTGGAAGCCAAAATAGATATATAATTTTATTATGGACTCTAATAAAAAATATATTATCACGAATTTGATATCTCGAAATAATTTAAATAAAAAGTCTGCTATCCTTTGAACATTACTATGAATATGTACAATGATTGGATACTTTGCACACAACCATAGGATAGGTATTAGAAGGGAAAATTTTCTTGTTTCATACTTTTTCAATAGTAATAACTTTTTATTGTTGTGTAATAATTTAATTAGATACTTTTACGTCGAATTAATCAATTGAATAATAGCCATTTAATAATCAATATTACCGAGTAATGAAATACCATATGTGTGAGTATAATAGAATTAGCCTATTTGATTTTTAAATTGTATGTTTCAATTACTTTATGACCTTAATTAATTCAGAAATGTATAATATAATAATAACCCAAGGTATATACAGGGTGGTCCTTAAGTAATGGACCAAAGTGAATTGGAAGATTCTTGGCCTAAAAATATTGGGAAAAGTAGAATTCGATAGATCGCGCTCTGAAATGCCAATGTCATCTTAGCAACGAGTAAAGCAAATCAGCTGCCGTATAAGCCCTTTGATATTTAAGTGGTTTTATTTTGCTGTTTTAGTTATTTTCAGTGTGTTTTGTAAAACTTTTGCTTTTTCTTTGATTGTGCTTTAGTATTTTGTGTAGTTAAACTAAATTTTGACTCCTAATATTTTTATTTTTGGAGTAATAGGTATGGTTGATATTTGTGAAAAGTACAACAAGCGTTCAATTAACTGCTTAGTTTTAGGTCTGATTTCGTGTTTTTATTTTATTTTTGATACAATTATATCTACAAAAGTTGCAGGGAAGGTAGGTTTGTATTGAGTAATATTTTTAATCTTTAATACCGACTTATTTTCTCTTTGATCTGCAATGAAAACAAAAAATAGAATAACATAACCTCTTCCATAATATCTCTGATTATATAAGAATATTACCTCTGAAATGATGACAGTTGAGTTAAATAGAAAAACACAGTTTTAAACTTGTCACTGACACAAAATTAAAGCAATAAAGTACGAATTCATGGTAATTGCGTTGACTTGAATATAATACAAAAACAATGCAAAACGAATTATTTTACTCGTTGCATTAGTTACAATTTTCTCCGCCAGAGGTCTCATCGAATTCTACTCCGCCCAATTACAATCTGACGCAACTTCCTTTAATAAAATATTGATGATAAAAAAGATACAGGCTGGCAAAGTTGAAATGTCAAAAATGTGTTTTCTCAGTAAATTGAAAGCTTTTTGATATACAAACGTAAAAATTAAAAGATAGGGGTTTTAATGGCTGGGAAATCATATGTTATTCGTTTCGATGTATTTACTAGAGGGCGCCACAAAATTTATGTTGTTGGTGTAACTGTGCGATTAACTTATTTATCGTTAACGGTATCCCTCTATTCATTGGAAAATATGAAAACTGCATCATTTTTGCGACAAAAAGGTATACCTATCAATAATCTCAAAAGTTACTGGTTTTTGAGATATTCGCATTTTAAAACACCCGTTCATCATTTTTATTGTATTTCATTTATTAGCACAAAAATGATAACGTTAGTAGGCGCTGATATAACCAAATTATCATCAACTATAATATAATGAGAACATAGATAATTTGCAATAATTTTGCCATAACTTTCCTCAAGCATGCTGCTTTGAGGTAACAAACCCTCCGACTACGGTGTCGGGTTGTTACCAAACAATACGCTTTCGAAATCTATGACAATATTATTGCAAATTATTTATGTTCTGTATATTATAGAAGATAATAAATTTGCTGACATCAGCGCCTACTAACGTTATCATTCTTGTGCTAATAAATGAAATAAAAATTTTGAAGGGGTGTTTTAAAATGCGAATATCTCGAAAACCAGTAACTTTTGAGACTAATAATAGGTATACATTTTTGTAGCAAAAATGATGCGTAGTTTTCATATTTTTCAATAAATAGAGGTATATCGTTAACTATAAATAAGATAATCGCACAGTTCCACCAACAACATAGCTTTTGTGGCGACCTCTAGAAAATACATCGAAATGGATGGGTAGCATATTATGATTTCCCAGGCTTTAAAACCCATATCTTCCAATTTTTATGCTTGTATATCCAAAATCTTCCAATTTACTGAGAAAAACATTTTTGACATTTCAACTTTGCCACCCTGTATCTGTATCATCAAGATTTTAATAAAGGAAGTTGCGTCAGATTGTGATATTCTCAGGCAAAGAATTTTCCATTTCACTTTGGTTTGGATCATTACTTACGAACCACCCTGTATATATCAAGGTATATATAATTAATTACTAGGTCACCGTGTGTGTCTGTACCTATAAATAAATAAATAATTCAATAACCATTCAGGATTTGTCTTCGTAGGACCTACCTATAAACCTACACTTTTTATTCGTATTATTAATCAAATATTATCCTATATTTTGATTAAGACTATCTTATTTTAATATCATTTTCTATAAATTTAATTTGATTTTTACTGCCTGAAAAGTGTCGACATAAAATAGAAGTTTAATGATAAAATAAAATGATAAATGTTTACCATCCAAATTAGGAGAGTAATGTATAATATAATAATAACCCAGGGTATATAGATTAATAACTAGGTCACCGTGAATGTCTGTTTAAATAAATAAATAAATAATTCTATAACCATTCAGTTTTTGTCTTCGTAGAACCTACCTAAAAACCTACACTTTTTATTTGCATCATAAATCAAACATTCTATTTTGTTTACTAATATTTCGATATAAGTTCCTCCAATTCTAATTTGATTTTTACTACTTACCTTCGTACTTACCTAAAAAATGTCGACATAAAATATAAGTTTAATAATAAAATAAAATGAGAAATGTTTACAATCTAAATTAGGAGAGTGATCCATTTTAATAATTAATATAGTTTATTTTTTGTGATTCAAGTTTCACGTTCTAATCTACTAATAAATGAATGTTATCAAAGTTATGAGTATAGGTATTATGTAGGTATCTCTTACCATTTTTTGAAACATCGTACTTATGAAAATAACTACTCGGTCACTAGATTTTAACAACAATAACTAACTATTATATTATTATGACTAAAAAAAATGTAATGATTAATACTCACCACTCAAAGGGTCATGTTTTCTTCCAAGATTTAACATTTTTCTGTCTGTATTGTTCTTGTGAGCCTGAGGTTACAACAAAAAATGTACCCAGTATACCTACGTAATACACAAAAAACACAATTGAAAAAAATGTACACACATGTATCGCACAACACGAATAAACCGATCAAAACAAACCGATAAAAAGCATGAGTTACAAAACAAAATAACTTTTGTTTATAGTTTTTAGGACACGTAATATCACGGGTAAACGTAGGTACACATGTATACACACACTGTGACGAGAATAAGAAATAGCCGGCACTAACATCGATGATGAGTGAAGGAAAGAATGGCCGTACGTTTTCCAACACGATTTCAAAGAGTCAAAACAGTGAGACGTGCTTTTGCGAAGATCAGCGCGCGATTTCAATGTTGCCAAATGAGAAATAGTGCAAATTTCGGTTATATAGGCCAGGAAACAGTACAGTAAAGAAGAATGTACCAACTTCAAAACAATAGCAAAGATTACAGAATAAAAATATTTTTATTCTGTAATCTTTGACAATAGGCATAAATACACTGACTGTTAACTAATGGAAATAATAATATGTCAGGGTTGAACTAATGGAAATGACAATATTTCAGGGTTAAGCTAATGGAATTGATATTTCAGGGTTAAATGAGGATTTTTAAATACATTTCTTTCATCAACGGAATTATGACTTTAGTAAAAATTTGGTAGGTATACTTACTTAAGAAATATTTGGAACGATGCATTTTCATGTGATTAATAAAGTAGTTGTCAAAAAATGTTAAAAAAAGGCAAATAGGAAGTCTTAAGGACTGCCGACAGAAATAAAAACAAAAACAAATGAACCTCTTCCGAATAGTATATTACGTAACGAGTGCGGAAAGTGACATTTTTCACACGAGTGGGAAGTATTGTCTCACGAGGCACAAGCCGAGTGAGATAATCCCACGAGTTTGAAAAATCACTTTCGCACAAGTTAGGTACACTATTTTTCCTACGACCACGCGATATACTTTTACCGAATCAGGCATGTACAATCTTGCGTTTTTAAGATGTGAGAGGTTTTACATACGTGTATTTGTAATTACTTTATATAGTTTTGATTACTTATCTTTGAATGTGGCCCAGAAAATTGTGATTAGGTATTATGCGATGAAAAAAAAAGTTAGAATAAATATTGGTACACAAAATATTACGAACATTTATTTTAACAACTAACAACAATTGGAAACAGAACATCAGAAATAAAACTGTTTTTGTTACACACAATATTGTGATTCAGGATTAATTATTTATTTGAATCACTGTAAAAATTAAAAGTAATAGTATATTACGTAACGTGTGTGGTAAGGAGCATTTTACGCACGAATGGAAAAGTTACGCACGGTGCCGCGTAGCGGCGAGTGCGTAAAATGCTCTACAACACGAGTTACGTACTATACTTTACCTACGACCTACTTGTACTTGTATTTTTCATAAGAAGCATAAGAAATAACAGTTACATAATTAGAGGTGCTTGGTAAACTCCATCTCTATTACTCTATTACCAATGAAAGAAGCACAGTAAAGAACTAACGTTTAATCATTATTATTATATTGTTGATAATCGAAAGTCCATTTTTCAATTATAATCAATACATCTACATAGCCCTTTGCGCTTTTCACAGTTAAACGTGGCCATATCTAATGTTTTCAAATAGTAAATTTTGAATAAAATGGAGACGTCTATTGACAGTTGCTAAGATGTTGCTAGGGAAGCCGTGCGATTTACTTTACAGCTGTGCGTTTTTTTTACAGTGCGTAATAGCTGTCATTACATTGATACCAACTGTGTGTTATTGACTGATTACAGGGGGGTCGTAGGTAAAATTATTATTACATGGACAAATCAACTTAGGAAATACGCATTTGACATATACATAAATTTGCGGGGTAAATAGACTAGCATTTCGGCATTCAATTTGACAGCTTTTTTATCCATACACGTACGGATAAGTTTTTTTTCCGTACGCGTATGAATAAAGGCCACTTTCCATAGAACTAGACAGTGCGATATATGTCACTTTCCTATGTGATCGTAGGAAAAGTTATTTTCTTACTTCCATAGCAAATGGAAATTTTATCAAATACATTAACCCGCTCGAAAAATGTTGTGGTCTATTTTCAAAATGTTATCGTACGCTGATGATGGGAGAAATTTGTTCATATAAATTAATACCTTATATTAATTTTATCACACTTCCATGGTAAATGGAAATTTTCACAAAAAAAATATCATTCGCCTATAATGGGAAGAAATTTTCCCAAATAAATTAATCCCCTTAAAAATTATTATGGTAGGCCCATGGTAAATGGGAATTTTTATAAATCAATGTTTATCTTACACAAATTTTATGTTACCTCCATGTTAGGTTAAAGAAATTTTGTCAAATAAATGTTTCCCTTTTAAAATTGTCTGGTACTCCCATGGTAAATGAAAATTTTCACACAAAAATGAACTCCTCTTCAAAAATATCACAATATGCCTATGATGGGAGGAAAGAAGTCCAAATAAATTAACCCCCTTATGGAAGTTGGTTTTCACTTCTATCGGCAGTGTCCAATACCATTGTCTATATATTAGACAATGCCAATACACACAGTCCATGGAAAGCGTGACTATGACATATGCAACACTGTATACGCTTCATTGTTGATTGTGTTGCATTACCGAAGTACTGTGTGTTGCATAACATGAACGATGGCACGAGCTCCATGATTTTTGTTCACACAAAAAGTGATCAACGCGCATAAAGAAGTTATCACTTAAAAAATCTGACATTAGAGGTATTGAAAAAGACGCTTTATGCATAGATACAAGCGGAAAGCTTGACACAAAAAGTCAATTTATCGAAAGTGGCAAAGTAGAGTTAGCTCTCATGTTACTGTCACCCAGTATTAAATTAGAGAATATAATTCGCTGAGCGTTGTTAACTAGGAATTAAATACTATATAAAATAACGAAATAAGGAGATTAATCATACGTACAGTTACGATATTATTTAGTATTAAATATGGTCTAAATGAAAATTGAAAAATAATTTAACCCAGATTATGTCATTGTTCAATCTTATACGGATGTAGGGAAATGTGTAATTTATAGAATCATATCTGTACCTTCCATTGTTCAATGTATAGTTTCAATGCAGATAGTGAAAACCCAAAGCCTAAAGTGGGTATGCACTAGGATGCCTCTGGCACAGATATTCTAAATGCTTCATTTTTTCAGTATTCCTATTAATGTTCATTTATTTTATATTTCAATAAGTATATGTTTGTAAAATAACATATTTCCACTTGAAGTTTCAATTTTAAAAACAATTGATGAAGTGAACAAAATTACAGACATATAAAACAAATATTTCAAGCCTAATTGCTGGTAGTAGGATCATCCATTTAAGATGAACTCATCAGAGTTTTAAATGTATGCAATTAGCTTCAAAAGATTGGAGCTTATGACATAAATAAAACATCATTATAAGTCTAAAAATATCTATTAAGTCATTTGTAAAAAAAACAAACATAAATCAAAAATAAACAACTATATCAGTATTTAACAAAAACAGATACAATTATAGATGGCATTTGGTTTTAATATTTGTGTTAAAATTTCTATTTTTGTACTACAGTTAGAAAAAAATATCTAAATACAGATGACAACAGTGGGGGTTACACACATACTAACAAAAATCTTAATGTAAAACATATCCTTCTAACAAAAGATTTCTTAAATAATAATATTCCAGCACAACATATTTGAAAGTGGTCAATTTACATATGTCGGCGTCAATTAGTGAAATCCGTCATTCTCTGAAATGCCTAGTCATTTCACGTATTGCCGGCAATCAGCGTAATTGTACATTCGGTACACCGTTTGCCTAATAGTTTTAGGCATTCCCTGTAATGTCGGATTTACGTTAGTCAAACGCCGTAATTTTCCGTTTTCAGCCGTAACTCTGTTTGCCGGGTTTAGTCAAACGTTGTAATTGTTGTTAACATCTGTGTAGTGATGTTTTTGTGAAACTGGAATGTCGAAGCATTCAGAATTGTTTTATAAGAAGTTTGGAATATTGCAGAATTGACGGAGGTAAGTAAATTTTTTAGGATTTCAAACATAACCTCAAACTTCTGCAGCCTACAATATCACTTCAAATTGGTACACTGTTGCCACATTTAACAATGAATTTTATAATTCATTTGCTTGGTGAAAGAGTTATTTTATTGTGTGCCTTTTTATTGGTTTTTGAGCATGTAGATTTTAATTATAAAACTGGTATAATATTTTACTTTTTTTCTCTCTTAGGTTGCCACAGAAATTCTGCGGGCTAAACAAACGCCTGAAAAAAAAACGAGAAGACAGTATCAGCTTTTATCTTTATATTATTTTGTTTCGTTCTTATTTGTTGGTTCAGTGATTTATTTTTTATGGTATGTATACTTTAGTTAGGCGAATTTAATCTCAGAATCATATTTTATTTTTTGTATTTGTCCAAATCATTCTCCTAATATAATTACATATTGATAATAAATGAGTTTATGTTTAAAATTCAATACTTAATACCTTTTCATGCACTACTGGCAACACTGCCTAATTACAATGATTGACTAAACCTGGCAAACAGAGTAACAGCTGAAAACGGAAAATTACGGCGTTTGTCTAACGTAAATCCGACATTACAGGGAATGCCTAAAACTATTAGGCAAACGGTGTACCGAATGTACAATTACGGTGTTTGCCGGCAATACGTGAAATGACTAGACATTTCAGAGAATGACGGATTTCACTAATTGACGCCGACATATATAGGTACTTTAAGAGCAGATAATACAATGTTATATTTTAAAACAAATTTGTTTTGATGTATTTTAATTTCTAAATCAACCAGGTTTCGTTATATAAATATGAAAACATACCTTCTATTCACTCAAAAGTGTATAACTATGCCAATATTAATGGTTAACCAAGCCAAGAAGACTGCTTTTTGAGAGTGAAATTGGGTAAAGTTTATTTTTTAAAATGGTTGCTGCTTACAGTACCTAGCTAAAAATGCAGATTGCATTATACTGCATGAAAAATATGATTTGAAGTTAAACACATATGAATTTAACGAAATTCTGGTTGATTATAAAATGAATCAATTATCACACAGTGTCTCACAAAACAACCGCAACATTTGGTGTATTTGACAGAACATTTTGGAGCTCATATACAATTCATTCAATACAATAATGTCTAATTAACGTATATTTGTTGGTTTCAAATAAAGCACTTTAGATATTCTTATCTAAATCTCAAAGCACCAATTAGAATTTAAAAACTAAAGTCGATAATAAAAATGCTGCGAGTGAAGCGTAATTTTTTACAGCTGCTCCTCTACCATAACAGAAATTTTCAACATTACAGTTACGTACTGTTTCTTGATATTTTTGTTGTACTGTTGACCAGTTGCAAAGACCAACGGAACAATCGGGGAATTCCACAGGAACTTCGTTAAGGAAGAACATTACTCTATATTTTTCGTCACGATTACATCTGTAACAATACATATAATTTTTATCTAAGGGTTAGGTTAGGTTTGTGGTGAGTGGGTCTATAAGGCCCTCCACTGCGACTCACAAGAGTCTAAGGGAGTTGAATATGATTCAATTTATTGTATCCATTTAATCGGACAATCATCTGATTACAGAAATTGTAGACCAGCCTTTAGAAAATTGATTTCTGCAGGGTCTTCTTTTATGTATAAGTTGTTCTTACTCTCCTTCTCTAGTATGTCTCGGCGGATTGAGATTAAAAGGTCAATTCGAATTTAGGTCAATCCTTATTCTATTCTGTTTTACTCCATAGATGAAAAAAGAGCCATGACATTGAGGTTAATAATAAAGTAGAAGAAAACGGCAGTTATTATTTTGCTATTGATGTTTTACTTACTCATATAGTGTTGCTACTAAGTTAGCTGCAAATGGACTAATCATGGCTGCGTTCCAATTTCTTCTCGACTGTTGGTAATAGTTGTCGGCGCTTAAGGTCATGTAGTCTTTAGCTATTCCAAGTGCAACAAGAGTCGATTGGAATGTATTTGTGTCGCCGAATATGAAAGAAGCTTTATTTCCATCAGAATTTCCTGAAAACGCCAACAAATAAATTTAATTAATAACATCTTATTAGCCTTCTATTATTGTTTTTGTTAGGATTCTATATTGGGAGTGTGTTGTCTATTCACCCAATTTTCGACATATTGAACTGTCAAAACGTGGGGCACTAAGTATTGTGTTGCTACGTATCAAAAATTCTTTCAAAAAACTTAGATATAACATTGTAACATGTTTGATAAATATCGGTACTTGCCATTAACATATCGCTCAAATCTTTCATATAAATCTTTTAGGGGGCTACATCCAATTCTTTCAGCCATTTTATTTCCATATCCTGATTCGTAATAAGATTTTAAATCTTCCACGTACTCCAACATTTTCAATTGATTTTTGTTGAAGGCTATACACCAAGCTGCTTTTGGTTGAGGGTTCCTAAAAACAAATCCATAACATACTTAATATCAGGTAGGTAAGTATATTGTAATGGCCATTTTTGTAAATACTGCAGTGATAAATTGCAGGTACAAGTGAGAAGTTTGATTATCTCGCCAAAGGGGTACAGGGGCGGCTCGTCAGAGGAGAGAATTAAAAACCAAGCGCGCCATCCTGGTAACCGAGGTATAAACACAAACACGTATCAAACGACAGTTCAAGAGCGTAACTGATAAGAAAGACAAAGGGCAAGTGTGAACTGCTTGTACATTGCTCACTGATGATGCGGGTAACCAAGAGGGCAAGCCCCTGTAGCGCTCGAAACGAAAAAAGCAATAACAAACTAGCGAATGCCGATAAAAAAAGCACCGCTAGTTCAGAGAAAGTGCAAAACAATTCTGAGAGTTTATTTTAAAGTAAATATACTTTTCGACTATTGTTTCCCTTGCCACTTCAAAAGGTTTGGAAATTGATTTAAGATCTAAGCTCTTTGGAATAAGCTGTTTGAAACATATTTAAACATTAAACAATAATTTTGCAGGTATAACGAATATATTGAATTCTTTATTATTATTATGATTGTAATGGACAAAAATATTGCAATATGCACTGACTCCCTTTCCTTCATTTAGTCAATCAAGTCAATCTTCACTGACCACCCAATTGTCCAGAACATACACGACATCTATCAAACTCTAGAAGCTCAAGATATAATAGTCTCTCTCATCTGGCTTCCATCTCAAATCGGAATTGATGATAAAGAAACTGTGGACCACCACGCAAAAGAAGCTACCACTAATAACAGCCCAACACACATTGTCCAACTCGCAGCCGACCTGAAGATCCACTTCAAAAACGCTACACAAGATTATTGGTGACACCTTTGGCGCAATAGCACGACAGCACTATCCATCCATCCACTTCTCCGAATCAGCCATACCAAACTCACACACGGATATCTAATGTCTTCGGGAAATCGTCCCGTTTGCCATAGCTGTAATGATATTGTGACCGTTAAGCACATATGCAAACAATTTTCTGCGACATATCAACAATTTGATCTAAGGCCTAACCTCAAGATTTATAGTGCTAGGAGGCAAAATGTTATGCTCAGGACGCAACTACAAGACTACAACATATAAAAAAAATCGAAAATCGTACGAGAGCCAGGATTACCTATAAAATGGTGCAGGGTTCTTTGCCGATTTAGATTTTAAAACGTCAGTGGCGGCTGGTACTGAAGGATGCAAAGGGAATATGTTTCCAAAAACGCTAACTCCTCTGGAAAGTGAAACTTTTCACTTTCTTTTGGATGCGCTTTGTACTTTATTGCGCTGGAAATACGTACCAGGCTTTTTCGTATCTACACAAATTATAAATGTCTTCAATAACACTAGCATTGGGGGAGAATTTGAATCCTAATCTTCTGAAAACATCTCGTACCATTTTTTGGTATTCTGGCTTTTCCATGAATCTCCGAACTTCTGATGTAGACATAAATGGATTGTTTTCTAATTCTTGCCATTTAGGACAATTTTGAGATGGCTAAAATGAATAAGCGAATTAATATTGAATGTTTATAATTCATGGAATGCATATGAAAAATTTCAAACAGGCATTCAATAAATTATCTTTTCCTTCGACCGTGTATTAACATATGCTATTAACGTTCTCAAAATTGGACAAAATCATACATTAATGACACCTATTAATGCATGATTTATATAATCAACGATTTCTCTGTAGGCAACCCAACGCACATCTTATACATTATATTTATATATTGACAGTTACCTGTGGTGTAGGCAACCAAACATACATTTCAGTGTAATTATTCATTTTTGACAATGACAAATAAATATTTTCATTTTTTAAATATTGAGAAAAACGAAGAGAACTTATACAGTCGACGGAAAAGCTTTGTAACTAACACGAGTACCTATATTAAAAGGGCAATAAACCATCTCGTGCGTTAAATTATCTCGATGGTTGATGGCCCTCATTAATACACTTGTTGGTTAGATAACTATTAAAGAGTAATTAATTTGACATTAATATATTCTTACTTTGGTTAATCTGTCCCCATTGATAGTATTTGCATGTACCCTGTATGCATCCTTTTCAAACAGCCCTTCAATATAAGCTTGGAAACTGTCATGATTTTCGGGTGAATACTCGAACTGAAATAAATAAAAAGCTAAATAAATTAAATTTATTCTTTCTTAACATTGTTAACTTCATTTTAGAAAAGTTTGATATTTATTGCTTTTTAAACAAAATATTTTTCTCCTTTTTTCTTTGAATTCCAAACTATACATTCAAAAGTAGAGTAAGAAAAATAATAGGGAAATTTCAAAAATAAATATATAATAAATATACAATCTAAAAATTATTAATTCAAGGTTCATTATAAGCATAAATACATTATTGTTAATAAAAGTTTAACAAGTTTAACCCCAGTGAAACTGTTATGGTACTTACGGAGAAAGCTCTTTCGTCAAAATTTTGTAGAAGTTCAGGATACTTAGCCTTGTATCTTCTGGCCAATAATTGCATATCTTCTACACCTTGTCTCGCCAAAGTATTGGCATTTCTTTCACTGATGCTTTCGTTAAATCTCCATCTGAAAAGATAACAATATAATTGAAAACAGTGAAAAATATCATCTATTTATTGAGTGGAGCCAGGAGCCAGGAGCAGGGCTTTGGGAGTTCAAACCCGCTCCGATATATTAACTATGACTTCGTTTCATTAAGGAAGAAGCCACATCAATATCGGACAAAGCCTAATGCTACTACCGATATTGATGTTCAGATATTGTCATGTGCAGCTTCTCAACTTTTAAACTTCTAGTGGGTTTTTCCTTAATGAAACGGAGTCTACCGTCAAATGTTGCGGCCAGTTGTGAGATCGATGAGGCATTTTGTATGTATTCGGCAGTGTTGTCCATCAAAGAATAACTTGAAGTGTGGAAAGCAGCTATGACTCTCACCTTGACCTTCCCTACTTCAAAACCAGCGTTAACTGTGACCAAAAACTGTATCCAAATATTTACACATTATTGCAAATATGTTGGCTACCATACCAAACTGTTACCTCAGAAAGGACCTTTTCAAGCCAGAAGACTCAAAAACTACATGCGGAACACAACGAGTGAAAGCAGACTAAACGGCTTGGCTCTCATGAACATTCACTAAGCTAAGGGATAGAAATTGAGGCGAATAAAGAAGTGGATATATTTAACAAGAAAAAACAGAAGATTAATTTTGTAATGTTCAGTGTTTCTGTGATATCTAAAAGAACGTTATTTGTTTATTTAGCTTATAGTTTATACTGTCCCATGGCCCGAAAAAGAGCTCCCTCAATTCCGGGGAGGAGATTTTTCTGATTGTATTTTTTCACATCTTTAGTATTTT